>JAQIWE010004766.1:0-10482 GCA_034698565.1 Campodea plusiochaeta
TACCAATCCCGGGATTGGTCAAATCTCGATCCCGAAATCCCGGGATTGAAAAAACAGTCCGGGATTGCAATCCCTACTTATACGTACGACTCTCATATATATAATATCAATCAGCATATTATATTACTTGCGAGTTGTGACTTATGATTTTGTCAAATTTTAATTTAATCTGTTAATATAAGATATTATTGAACTATTATAGGCCTAAGTATTTTTCCTACTCCAAAGGCAACTGTGAAAATAAAATTTAAAAAGGGCAAATGTTCTATAGTCGCTCTCTAGCATAATAATCAATACTATTATGCAGCACCTAAGTAAGCTAAGTTATAAAATATCTCTCGCCGAAGTAAATTTCACCTATATACCGATATCTATATTTGAACTACATCTTTTATTCCCCATAGAGACGTTGTGTAACTCAGACAACACTGTCCTACATTTTATAATTAAGGGAAGTTTTATTGTTTTGCGAACATGTAAAATCGATTTCTTAAATAAGTGGTGTTTTAAAAGTTGCCTACAGGTCAAGTACAGTCACGAAGATACTATCTATAGGAGAAAGAATGATTTAAAATAGCTTACCAGTTAACATAACCCTGATGTGAAAAGAGACAAAGTTTATCATACAATACTATTAGGGTGTTTATTATTTTTGGAAAGATTTGTGGAATTCTTATCCAAAGTGAATGTAAACTATGGTAATTGGCTGAAAAAGTCTTTTTAAAATTTTTAGCTTCTGAAGTGTAATGTTTTTGTTTATCCTAGGTCCCTACTTCTTGTTGTAACCTTATAGTTTCATATTATTAATCAAATAATATAAATGAAATGTTTACTTTTAACTGACTACTTTACATTAGAAAAATAAATCAAGAACAAGAAAAATTTCGGCTCAAGTGGGACTCAAACCCACGACCTCGGTCTAACGCTCTAACCAGGACCGTGCTCTACCAACTGAGCTATTGAATCCGAAGCCGAAATTTTTCTTGTTCTTAATTTATTTTTCTAATGTAAAGTAGTCAGTTAAAACATTTCATTTATAATATTTAGTCCTTTGCATAGCTTCTAATATTTAATAATCAAATAATAATAATTAGTAATTGCTGTGTTATCTACATGGTATAAAATTACGTTGGTCTATGTCTGTTTTAAAATTCTTACCGTAATTGTCAATTTTTATTTATAAAGCATCAACGGTCTATGAAGGACAGAGGGAAACTTTTGTTATGAGACGACATAGCTCCACATAAATATTGATAATTAATATGGCAATAGGCTAATTTTGTATTATAGGATATGCCATACTATTCATATAGTATGGATATATATGCCATACTATATATTTTAAGGCTTGCAATTCCGGGATCGTGACGAAAATCCCGGGATTTCGGGATTACGAAATAAGACGTTTTCTCTTTATATTTCATGTGTTTCCTAAAGAAAAGCGCAGTTTTTACATATTTTTCAAGTGTTTATAATTTAGTTAATCGATTACAGTTAGTGATTGCAATCTCGGGCTCATATTTTAATCCGGGGATTTCGGGATCGATTTTTAGCAATCCCGTTTTTCAAGTAAAATGTTCGAAAACGAAATGCAATTATCATAACTTTATGTGTAAAAGAACTTCGAAACCTAGGCAGGTTATACATTTACAGTATCGGCAGAAAACGAGGAGTAAGACTATCAATAATACACGTGAGTAAAGACGTAAAAACATCGGAGTTTTAATAATTTATTGTTTCAATGTGCTACGAGCGTCAGAAATAAATTGTCTAGTGTTTATTCTTTTAAATATTACGTCAAATAATAACACAGTAGAGACATGTTGTTTGAAATTTACATTTCAATGCGCTTATTTTCGTATATAACAAGTATAAAATCGCCTTAGATGCCACCGTTTTAAACACGATTGTAATGTATAGACCGTTTTGTCCATGAAAGTGGCAACCGATGATCGGGAAAACTTTCGGCAATTAACTTATGTGCGATCGATTTTTATAATTCGAAAACTCGGCGTCCCCCTTGAAAGCGATATAAACACTTAAATTCATTAATTAAATCAGTAATATCGGGAAAACATGCAAAAACTTCGTTTTTCTTTACAAAAAAGTACAAAAAATGAATGTTTTAGTAATCCCGGGATTTCGAGGATGTCAATCCCGGGATCCAGGAATTTCCCGATCCCGGAATTGCAAACACTAATTACAGTGTCTCCAAGGGTGTCATTGAGTTTTACAATTACGAAAATCGATCGGAAATCAATTAATTGAGAATTGACGAAAGTTTTTCGGACTAGAATTGACTGTCTATATATATTACGATCGCGTTTAAAACAACATTATCTGAGACGATACGTGTTATATATACGAAAATAAGCGTAATGAAGAGTAGATTTAAAATATTCTATCGAAATTCCTCTACGATGGTTTGTTTAGACGTAACATACAAATGAACGAAAACTCGGTGATCGATTTCTTACGTTCGTGATGAACTGAAATAATAAATTATCACAACTTAATATATTTTCACTGTTTACTCTCGTCTTCTACTCACGATCTTTCTCGTCGTTTTCTGCCGATTCCAAATTAGGTTCCGATGTTTCTTGCAACCTAAATTTGTTAAAATAGTATTTCAAGCCTGCAACAAAAATTAGGAATTTTACCAATCCCGGGATTGGTCAAATCTGGATCCCGAAATCCCAGGATTGAAGTGTATGAATCCCAAGAATTTTAGCAATTTTAGTATTTTGTTCTTTCCTTTCTCAACAATTATGCGTATTATACAGTAGGCCTAGCCTACATAAACAAATTTTACTTTTGTGATATTTTACGTCCCGTCGGTTACTGACGATGATATTGTCATCGTGAATTCCCGGCAATTTCAAGGAGGATTATGAATTATAAATTTATAATTTTAAACTGTTATAGGATAGGCTAGGTCTAAACTTATTAAAAAATATTAGTTCTGAGTTCTTCTACTTATTTTGTTATGCTAAATAAAGTTTACGTGGATTCTAATTTTTTTGGTCAATCAATCGAAATGAGAACACACCAAAAGCAACTAGTTATTGTCTGCCACACTTCTTCACTTGTATCTGTTGTATCTTGTATGTAATAATGATTACATCATAGCTCCCCCCCTTCTCTCTCAAAACCATCTCGTACTCCTCCTTTCTACAAAAACTTTTGCTTCCGCACTCAATAGAAAGCACAAGTTAGTGATAGGCACATTATAATTGGAGCAAATTGAACAGCTGGTATTACAATTAGGTTATGAAGAGTAATATTGACGTGGTACTTAATTTAAAATTGATATTATTATATCTTAATATAATTATATTTAGCATACAGCAAAAAGGTGCGTACTGAAGCTAATATTTAGTTAGTTTATATATATTTACATATTTATTAGCTACATTCGGGCTTACTAAGACTACAATTTATTATAATTTATATATTATTGTCCACGATGGAAATTAAATGCAGTAGGCTAAAGCTATTGTCTTCTAATTCTATTGTACTGCTTCTGTATTTGAGGTCTAAGAAGGTTAGATTAGCTCTATATAATAATTGTTGGCACTAAATGGTAATATAATTGTTCTATTACACAGTGCGTTTTATAGAAGTCAGAAGTCAAAGTTACACGTAGCACAAATACTGTATATGATGTTGTAATCCGTATATATCATTGTAGGACTTCGATTCCCTATTAATCTATCATAAACAATTTATTATGAGGAGGTCCGGGTCCCGTTTATTATTTTAAAAATAGGCAAATTTATTATCTCGTAACCTGCTAACACCCGTATAGAATAGCTCACTAAAATATAAGAACGTTTTGAAGTTCATGCTTCCGATACATTATAACATTTTTAATTATTATTACGCTTTCAAGAATAAATTTTCAATAATTATCTTGATCATCCGCAAAATAATTATGCTGAACGTATCATCTCTAAAGACTCTTTTCAGTAAGTAAAAACCGACCTGAGTTAGTGTAATACTATTATATGCCTATATACAGGAAATAGGTTACCATTAAGAAAGGTCGTAATTTTACGCATTCTGAGAACATCAACCTTGTTCAAAATTCCATCAGGGAACCACTATTTATTGTTGCGTAAGAATACACTACCAGACTACCTGAAAGTCCAGTATTCATCGAAAGTGAAATTAGATGGTCTCGGAATGCTATACTTGAGGGATTTAAAATTTCACTTCTCCTAAGTTATTATTTTGTCAATGCAGGCCAATATTGTCATTTGTCATAATCCCCGTTTCGAAAGGATTAAAAAAGATTTTGACTGTATGAGTGACAGTAATGTTGTCTCCGTTATGTCGCCGTCACGCCATGTCAGTGATGGTGTTCTGACATTTTGATGTCGAGACATTATTTTTATTTTCTTAGTACTATAACGGTGTGATCGGTGCTGTATTTGTGTAAGTTATATTTTTGTTACCAATAAGTGACCTCTGACTCGTCGCTCCTGTCTTGGAGAAATTTGATTTCGTGGTGTTTGTGTCTGAACAGAATAGTTCTAATTGTGGTAGGTAAGTTCATAATAATAGTCTCCTTATTTTTTATGGCACACTGTCGACCAAGTGAACTCTAATATGTGCTAAATAATACTGTGAATGATAAAAGTACAGTAAAGTAATGTTACATATTATACGTGGGGCATGGAAATAAATATTTTAAAGTATTATTCTCAATTTAAGCGACATAGTCGCATATTTATACGAGTATAATACCGTCGATATTATAACAGCATCCAAAATCAATACAGTACAGTAGCCCAACTACATAATTATAATATTTAACTTAAAAAAAATTAAATGTAGAATTGCAACCTGTCATTTCATAATTTTATATATTAGACCTTTATAATGACTTTTTATTTTATACGGCTTAGTAGGTTACAGGCTCTATGTTAAAATAAGTACATTATTAGCATTTTAAATGAGAAATTATATAGAAGGAGACAGAAAAATCATTTTGCTGGCATGTAAGTTTCGGTCGAACTCGAAATGGAAGTCATGTGAAGCGTGGTTCATGGTATGATTAAAACATTTTGGTGATAAACTCTATATTGCCATAAAGTATAATAATATACAGGGTGGACCAAAAAACAATCCCCCAATTTTTAATCGCCAATTTCTAGTGATTTACTGCAGATAAACTAAATTACTTAATTATCGAGAGGTATTTAGGCTACATAGTGAAGTGAGTAAGCATTTCTTCTTTAACACCTTATTTCAAATAGTAAATATAATTCGTTTTAAAAATTTAAAAGATGATGGTAATAATGCTTTTATTTATTTGAGAGAATAAATTGCGAAATTTAGACTTTGAAGTCCATTACTTTTAAAAACCGATTAATAATGATATACCATACAGCCAGGGCTTGTAAACTTGCTAATTCTACATTTTCCATCATCCAAAGTGATAAAATATTATGGTGACAGCACATTCCAAATCCCAAAATAAGCGTGAAAAGCTTTTTCTCCCTCATAATATTTCATTTGGCCCAGAAAGATCTTCTTATATGTAAATCCAAGAGAGTGATGAAAATGGTGTGGTTATAAATTAAAGTATTCTGAAGCAATAAATGGAGAAGCAGACCGAGATGAATGTAAAGAATAACATAACTTGCTTTCAGAGGTTTCGAACGACTCTCCCGTGGATGATTGATTTTTAGAACTTTTATTTGCTTATTTTTCACACAGCTGTATTTTATATAGAAATATAAAATTTTATTCTATATTTTATATAGAATAGGAAGTAAATGACATAGATAGTCTGAGGAAGTAAATGACATAGTTGCGATTTGTTTTTACTTGATATGCTATTTCTAAGTGGAAATCACAAATATATATATCTCTTGGGAGGAGCAAAGACTTTATTATATCATTTGTCTTTTAAAAAGAAATAGGTCTAAGGGAAATATGATTCCGATTTCCTAATATTTGTTAGAGCAAACAGGAGTTACAAGATACTTGTACCAACAACCATTTCACATTAAGAGTTTCAATACTTATATTTCTATTCACAGTGCGGTTATAAAGACACATTTTCATAATAATGTATTGCATCAGGATTTATGATTTTATGTTCTTCGGGAATGCAAAAAATTAAAGACATGCTAAAGATTTTAAAACGATGTGCTTCGTTAATCGATATAGGCTACCTAGTAATGAACCTGTATATATATACGATATTGGGATGCAAATTTTGTACGTGGGTACATTTTAAGAAGGGAGGGAAGTAGACAATCATTATTTTCTATATGATTCAAATAAGCGTAAATTCTTTAAATTTTTTAACTTTAAAATTATCATTTTACAATTCAACTCAGTGAGAGTAATACACGAGTAGTATAGTTGATTAAAAAAAAATGGAAATGAAGCACTGTTCGGCAGTACAGGCTATGATAACTTGCTTTCAAAAACTAAAATGTTTACTGGAAGTTAATTACTATTTTAAATTTTAAACAGACCGCTATAATTAATATTAATTAATTCCTGGAAAGTTTTTATTTGTATTTCAATAAATTTTTATACACTGTACACGTTGATATTTACTGAATGATGTAACCGATTAATACAAGTTCGTATTTATAACATGCACGCTTGAGGGCTATTGGATAAAAATAATTTGATAATACCGTTCATTCATCACTCATGTTTTTGTACTTTACGAGGTGCTTTATGTTTTGTTTTCAACTACAAGTTCATTGTCTTGAATGAGTAAGTAACAGTGGTATATGGCTTCTTGAAATGTGGGCTATGTGAAAGGACAAGAAGTGGATCAAGGTTACGTCCAAGAACAATAGCGAATTATTGTATTCCTGTTCTTTCAATATTATTTCCTATTGTTGTTTTTATCAATTTCGGGAAAATTTCTCGGCTATGGGAAGAAAGTACTATAAAGTACAGTAAAGTTACATGTACCATAAATGCGAAAATCTAGTGTTTGGCAATCAAATTCATATTAACCTAATATCTAAAATTGTTAAAAGTAATATGCTTGTAATTGGAGTATTTATTCCAAGGAATAATTTTTTATGATCAATTAATTTTCAATAAAATTTTAAGTTGACCAAAATGTGTCTTAGAAGTTAAAAAGTTCTAAGCTCAATTTATTTATAATATAATAGGCCTAGCCTATTTAATATAATTTATCATCTTATGAACTTTGCTGTACCATACTGTAGTATCATAGTATAAACGGTGTCTTTCTCCTCCTCCCTCCCTCTCTCTCTTTTCTCTTTAATTATTCAAATTTCTCTATGATACCAAAATTGACCAAAGCAGTACTTTGAAAGTTTTAACGACCCATTATTTTTCAGCGGAAGGTCCCATTTTCCAAGACAGATTAATGTTTTTTTTAGAACGCAAGTACAGTAGACAACAAAGAAAGTGAAACCTGAAACGGGACATGTGTATGGGAAAATGAAAAAAACTGCACTTTTAACAGATAGGAAAGTCTATACTAAAATCGCTAAATAATTATATTGTTGTAGATTATTTTGAAGTAAGGTAGTCTGAAGAAGTAAGTGACATGGTCCATGTATTCAGCATTTGATGTCTTTATAAAAACAATATCTCTATAATAATTTTCATTCCATGGTTTAGTATTTGTCACAGCTTGTGTTGGTAAAACCACAACTCGCCGTTTAGTAAATTTATAAACTGAGATATTTTTTTAACATTATTGGAGAAAAGAAAATCAACCAAGAAGTTTCACAGTACGGTAGCTTCTTTTCGAAGTGAAGTTAGCCAAATGATTACATCATTATGTGTGTAAGAAATATTTACTTTTTAAATTCATAACGAGCCTTTGTTTTTATTGTGAACTTTTCCACAGAAGCAACAATGTATTTCGCAATCTGCATCTAAACATGCTTTTGCTGACGTATGATGAGAAAAGGCTTAAAAAGAGGAAGTGATTTTTATTACAAATCAAGGCGAGAACTAGAGGTGTAGATTTAGCCTACTGCCCAATTTGTATAATTATGGAATAGACAATTTACATTGTTTTGTACGTAGTATCATGACTAGGTGTAATCATACTAATGATATTTGTTATGCGAATAGCGAGTTATAGTTTAAGAATAATTATATTTCTCTTTCAAATTGGTTCACGATGTATTTTACTTAAGTTCGAATTCTATTATTATACTCCTACTTTTGAAGTTTTGATTGGTGAGAAGTTCAATGAAATAAAATAATAATAATAACTGTCTAGTTTTCAACCGATGTTAAATTTAAGAATGGGCTGCAAATAGCAGAGTCACAATAAAAAAAAATTAATTGTGACCCATAATCATCCTAAAAATTATATAAATATTATAGTCCCGTTTATATCCTGTTAGAAACTGGTTGGGTTGCCTATCTTTTTTTCCGGCTTTTCCGCACTTTTAGTCATTTTTATACATTCTTTCCGCAAAATTTTACACATCTTTTCCGCACCTTCTATTCGGCACTTACTTTTTAGAAGTAATCAGAAAATAAACATCATCTAGTACATTGTGAATAATTTAAAAACGTACCATACTCAGTTATATCGTGCTTTATTTAGTGAACATTCATTTTTTTTTAGGTAGGAAATTTCTTAAGTATTACATAATGTGGAAGCTGTTATAGATTTAATAGGAAACAATTATATGTACATTAATGTTGTTGAGAAGTACAGAGTGAATATCAGTTGAAATGAAATCAAAAATTTGCCTTCTCTGTAGTATTTATTGCACAGCAACTAGTTTGTTGATAATGTGTATGGTGCCTATTATGTTTTAATTTTTATTTATTTATTTGGCATTTTCTGCCTAATGATGCTTTGTCTTGTAAAAGCGAAACAAGTTGCAGTACAATAAATACTACAGAAAAGGCAATTTTTTTTATTTTTTTTCAACTAATATTCTTGCTTCTTTGTATAATTTACCTCTGCTTCTGTTTAGGGCTCCACGAGACCAGCCGCGACCCAAGAGCAGGTCTCATCTCTGTCTTGTTGGGTTATCATATAAAAGTTAAAAATTCATAAACTTTCAATATCTTACAAGGTTCTTATAATATCATTATATTATACAAATATACTTAAAAACTGTTAGATGATATATATGTTTATTTATACATACTCTGTTTTTATAGTAAATTGACAGGTGCCACAAAATAACAATATCAAATTAATTACAATAAAATATTTCAGATTAGATTTTTATTTTGGAATAGATGTGGTTGTGCAGAATGTGAATGTAGTCCTTTAGCACGCTCGTGACAATTACTTGAACCATTTTCTTTTGCAGGCCAAATCTTCTTATAAATTTCTCTATGAAGAATTAGTTATAGAGTACTGACTATCCTAATATTATGAGCGGAAATGGTCGTGAAATTATTATTCTCAAGCATTTTGAATTCAGGTTTTAAAAAAAATCAAGATATTTTTCTAGTTTGATGACAATATTACCATAAAGTTTGAAAAGCTATCGAGATCGACACCTGAATGAGACCGAAACCATACGGTTGAACGACTGAGGAGGTCTGTTCTTCCGACGGACGAAAATAGTTTGGCTTCACACAACCTACAGAAGAGATGTTCCTTTCTCTTTTTTTAACACAGGGATATCCATGACTCTCTAAAATTGGTACAAAGTGACGTCACACTCTCTGCGCAATATCACCTCACTCATTCGGCCATGACCGAGACCAGGAACGCGAGAAGAAATCGAGACCAGAAGTACATGTATCGTATGTACGAGACAGGAATCGATACAAGCAAAACGAGACAACTAATGTACCACCCTGGTCTCCTCTCGTAGAAACCCTATTCTATCCAACTGCGAGTTATACTGTATTACAGTATAAAGATTTTTATAATAATAACAAAATCTTAAATACTATATTTTATTTCTATAGGTAAAACTCTGGTTGACATTTAATGAACCCCACACCTTCGCAACTTACTACGAGAATGCTACTGGTGCTCCTGGTATTTCTGATCCTGGTGTTGGATTCTACCAGATTGTTGATACTGTACTTAAATCCCATGCTTCTGCCTGGCATCTCTATGATGACGAGTTCAGAGCTACACAGAATGGTATGCCCATTAAGAAATAACTTTATTTTCTGAAGTGAAAATGTTAATTTGGGATTAAGAACCCTTGTAAAAATAAAGTACTACTTTCAAGTAGTACTATTTTGTTGTACTAAAGTACTACTTACTACCGAAAAGTATTTGAAAAGTAGTTGCTGAGTACGACCTAGTAACACTCAAGTAGACGAAGTACATACTTCAAGTACCGTAAGAACGAACTTGTCTCCCACTTGAAGGAAAAGTATCAGAATAGTAGTACTTTAGTAGTATTTTAGTACTACTAGCCAAATTAGTTTGCTTCAAGTGTAAGAGAGGGAATAATATGTTTATTTACATACTCTGTTTACATATAGTAAATTGACAAATGCCACAGAATAACAATATCAAATTGA
>JAQIWE010004767.1:0-10481 GCA_034698565.1 Campodea plusiochaeta
TTTTTATTCTTATTATTAGTGGTCTGTTAAGGTCGCATCTATATTAACGGCGATGGCGTTTAATTCTACTTGTTTTTCTTTTCTAGAGGAACAGATCGAACATATTCCTCATGATATTTGCAGATATCAACATTGTGTTTCACCACCTTCTACTCAGACATGCACACCGACTGATATACCTGGACAATGCTGTCCGAAATGGTATTGTCAAGGTACGTAATAATAATAAGAACGTAATTAAAAACTGGTATTTATAACTAAACATGGTATAACAAATAATTATTTTAAATTTATAATATTTTCAAATTACTTTATAGTAATGCTTTAGCTGTTTTCAGTAAGCTATAGTTGTTTTTTACGTGTTAAAAAATAAATCATGTATTTATTACATTATTTCGGAAACTTTTTTTCTTTCTTCTTCTTCTTTTTTCTTTTGCTACTGCAAATATATGTAAAGATGTTTGACAGTTCATAACTATTCTATAACCTGATTTATTCTGACTTTCCGCTGAGGTACTGTGTAAAATAATTGAAACTATATCGTGACTCGACATTATGCTCACGATTAAATACAGTTTCTTATAATTATCCAGAATTATCTGATGAAATCTGAAAGTATGTGATAATATTTTACTTTAACATGTTTAAATAAAACAAAAACATAACTAACAAACTATAGTTTTTTTTAATTTGTACGGTGGTTTATAACATTATAATGTATTAGATCGATAGTGATAAGTGAAGTATGTATTTATAGATCAATAAAATAATAATAAAATGAAACAAGATTTAGAATAATCTAACTGAAGATTTGAGTTTACCACAAATGCAGATCATTTATATACGTATTTTAAAATCAAAATATTTTCAAGTTCAAACAAAAACAAGTAAGCTGGTATTTTCCATCTTAAAATCTGAACTGTAAACATAATATTTCTAACTACTAAAAGAACATGTAGTTTATTGGTAATCTAATTTTAAAATTTTCATCTGTACCAATATCTTAACTAAACTGCTATTTTCTCCTTCAATAGCACTGGATATTAAACCAGTTGAAGTTAAAGATTGTCAGTTAACGAAATGCTTGGAACCACCTCAACATTTGGAATGTGTGAAAGCTCTGCAAAGACTAGAGCATCATTGTTGCTACCAGTATACTTGCCAAGGTACACGTTAATATTATAAACTAACATAGCAAGGATATATTAAAACGCTTACAGTATATTGTCGATATGTTTTTCTTGCACATTAAATGCATAACATTATTAAAATTTCAACATTTTTCTTTTTGTTATGTTACTTTAGTACATTTTATATTTCTAATGATTAAAAATATAACTTCAAACTTATAACTCGTGAATCACACAATTTGTTTTACGTGCTACATTAATAAATACATGGCGAAAAAAATTTAATACACTATGACAAACAGCTATTATGATTTTTTATAAAAGGAATCCTTCAAGTAATGCTGTTTTAAAACGATTGCACTATAAACTTTTCCTTTATGGAAATATTCCCCACTGTAACACGTATTAAATCATAATGGAGATTTTTAAACGACCGTTTTCTAGGTTTTTTATGAGAATTAATCTATTTTTAAACCATAGGTGTAAAAAATATAGCTCCATGATTAACGAATTTATTACTTTTTTCTTTTTTAGAGGTGAAAACTATTTCTGTAGAAGCAGGTTTATGTGACTATGTTCAATGTTTAACACCACCACCTGATAAGAAATGTATTTCAACACCAGTAGCAGGTCAATGCTGCCCTAGATGGTCATGTGAGGGTAAGAAACAATTTTGTACTCTCTCCTATTCCCCATTTCTCGCTTTGGCTTACTACTGTACATTTTCAATACTTTCCAGTTTGTCAACATTCTATAATTATGATTTTTACAATAATTATTTTACTTAATTTAATTAGCTAACTGTGAAATCATAATATTATTGGAGCAGCACAGTACTCACACACCATAACACACATAGATCATTGCTGTAATTCATTAGTAAAACAGTCAAAAATAAATTCATTTATTTTAAATTAACCAGTAAATAAGTAGACCACTGCCTTTAAACTAACACCATATACTTTTTAGTTCCAGTTCACATTTTGTAATTGACATAAATTCATATAATTTCCGAATGAACCCACAGTAGCTGTTGTTTATTGTAATTATATAATTTCAAATCAATGATTCACTTGTTATTTGTTCAGCTATCCAAAGAACTGATGTGCCAATTGGTGAATGTGAATTTGTTCAATGTAATGCTCCATCACCTGATTACGAATGTGAACAGAAACCTAGTAGTACTATGACATGTTGTCCGGAATGGAATTGCAAAAGTAAGAAATTTTATAATAGCCCTATTCATTAAATAATAACTTTTTCTCAATAATTTTATAAAATTAGTGTCTTTCTAATAGTAAATTGTAAGTCTATGACACTGGAGACCTTCTCATGCAATAATAATTTAGTAGTAAAAAATAATATGTAACTATATGAAAGTGACAGAAAAAATTAAAAGGTCATTAAATAAAGGCTAAAACAAACTTTATAATACCGCAATTTTCTTTATAATACCGCAATTTACTTTTTAATACCGCAATTTACTATATAATATAATATTAATAATAATGTAAACTGTTATATAAATAGCATCCTGTTCTAAACCTAACAAGACAACAGTTATAACAATAGTGTTGACAATAATGTTATAATTTTATTTCAAAATTAGTTAGCAGGAAAATCCAAGTGGAGCAAGAGCAATGTAAATTTATTGATTGTGTAGAACCACCCTCCATATTGAAATGTAAACCAGAAACTGTTCCTGACCAGTGCTGTCCCAGATGGGTCTGTGAATGTAAGTAAATAATACTTAATGTACAGATATACAAAATGCTTTTGCTGACCCTATAAGAGAATTGGTCATTAAATAAACGCGCCCATAACAGATTATACTACACCAAATTGGTTAAAAATATGAATTTTCGAACCGAAATTTTCCTAAAGTAACAAAATCGAACAAAACTATACGTCTGTGTCAAAATATTTTTGGATACATGAACGATGTAAACAAAAAATACATTAAGAATGTATTTTAAATTATAAAGGAAAACATTTCTATCACAATGGCAACAATACTGGCATTTCTGACAGTCTACCTCATAATTAAGAAATGTTTCTAAAATATTTTTGTAAATTTCATTTTATGTCCACACAATCTGTATTGTAAACACTCTTGCAATCATGACCACGAAATTAATTGGAATGATTTTACTTTTTCTTTCTTTAGTTTTTAGAACTTCTGGTATAGATTTTATAAATTTTATAAATTTTTAGAAATTGTAAGATGAAGACATTTATAAACAGCAATAAATGACACCATGGTACTGCTGAAAATCAGGAATGATATTATCAATTCATATGAATATTTTTTATACGTTCTAATTGTAAAAAATATTCATATGAATTGATAATGTCATTCTTGATTTTCAACAGTAGTTCGTAAATATATTGTTATGTACACTTTTTATTTTGTGAGATATGGTTTATCTAAATAATTCTATTACTGAACGTTGAAACAGTATAAACAGCTATTTTTTAAATATACTAATATTGTGTCATTCACATGGCGTATTTACTTATACAGTATATAAAATAGTTAATATTACAGCTCCTATCCTTTCATTTCAGCGCAAAAGATATTGTCAATAAAAATTGACAAATGCGATTACACCAAGTGCGAAACTCCAGCGTCACCATTGATGTGTACCATTGTTAGTCAAGGCGATTGTTGCCCAGTGTGGCATTGCGAACGTAAGTACAGTATAATTGGTATACTACCAAATATTTTTCAGCACGAGAAGGTTTTCCAGAAAGGAAAGTGTAATAAATAATGTAAACGTATAAATGTTCTGGCATTGAAGATGCTAATTTACAGACGGAATATTGACTCTGATTTGCCAGATAAGTTTGCTTATTTTTGAAAACAAGTTTATCAAAAACTTTATCTTCTACTCTAAAGAAAAGGTTTTTGTTTCAGGATTGATAAATTAATGTACTTAACTGATGCTCCCTCGTGCTCCTTAGTAATAATAATAAATATGCGGCTATCACTAGAACAAATAAGCAAAATCATGATATAGTGTGTTGGCTATTAATATAGTGACAATTTCCATTCCGATCAATCAGTGAAAAAGGGGGGGGGGGAATGATAAATTAATGTAATTCCAATTAATGCATTAAATTGAAATATTGTGAGTAATTATATATTCAAATGAATAACAGCTAATCTAACAAAGTTAATTTCAGTGTCAAAGTTTATTGTATAACACAGAATATTACTGGAGTTTAAGGTCTAACGGTCCAACAGCACTTCTCAGGAAAATACGTATATTTAGCAACCTATATTCTAAACAGTGCTCCAAATAATACGAATTGTGAAAATTAACAAAAACACGTTCCTGAATTTTCATACCACTCTCGATTTGTCTGAACATTTTAGAGTTTCTCTAAGAGCATAAAAATTAATTCATACTAGACTACTTCATGAAATTAATAGCTTGATATCTATACTTCTTTCTCATCCTAATGTATCTTTGTTAAAAACGAAGTGTGAAATGATGAAACCATTTCTATTGCTTCGATATCAATCGCTAAAGTAAAGTGAAATAAAATATTAATGAAACAACATTATATACCTATATACCTTTAATACAAAATATATTTAATTTTAATAAACCCATATTATCTTTTCTAATGTGTTTCAGAGGAAGGAATGGTTGATGTATCTTTGGTTGAATGTGGTTATGTGCTTTGTACTCATCCACCACCTAATCAAGAATGTGTAAAAGAAGATGTTCCAGGACAATGTTGCCCCAAATGGTCCTGTCATGGTAATATTTTAATTCATATTGTACATATATTATTATTAATGTTATCCTTGCAAATAATAATTTGATATTATGTTTAAGTCAAGTATGCTGGAGTTGATTTTTTGCACATATTCGACTCACGCCGATAAAACTAAATTAAAAAAAAATTGAGATAATTTTTTAAAATTATTGTTACATTTTTTAATTTCGAAAATGACTTTGCAAAGAGCCTGGATTAATATCTGTCCAAAAAATATTGAAATAAAATTCAATTTTGCAACATTTTGGTCGCTGGAATAAGTAATAATTTAAAATACTAAAGCTTCGAACCCAAAATTACGAAATACTGAGATATTAAAAAATATTACGGCAAGATTTGCAACAGATAAGAGAAGACCTAGAGAGTTTCATAATTCAATGCGACCTTATTTGAGATATAACAAAAAAAAACCTATTCCTATAATATTAATATAAGAAGGCATATTTATTTATTGTTACTCTTTCATTAAATGTTACAAATTGTGATCTTGATACAAAAACCGTTTTATATTGTAGTAACAGAACATATTTTCGAAAGTAACATTATTACAACTTCACAAGCTTATAAACTACTTGAATATACAAGATTAGCAAAAAAAAAAAGGGGGGGGGGGCACCACATTCGCAAATGGCATATTTTCCGAAATATTAAAGCTAGAACAATGGAAAGAGAATCTTTTTCTCTTTCTGAAAATGTATGGTTTTACAATAATCCGAGCCGTATTTTGGCAGCTACAGCCAGATAACTAAAACGTATCCCACATAAAAGTTGTCAGTCACAGTATAACACTAAAAATGTCGAATTTATTTGGTAAAACATCAGCAACAACGTGACTGAAAAATATGTTTTGAATATCTTATTTTGTTCGTTATTAGCAATGATTCACTATAATATGCATTAGATTTTCTTAATAGGATTAAGAAAATCTTGATAGGGCCTGTGAACAATTTCTATTCATGACACCGCATCTTCCTTTTAGATGGATTACATTTTGGAAACCATGAAAAATGGTAATACGGCGAATTACATGCTGCTATTATAAACCAAAAAAACTGTTAAATCACAATTATTTATAAAAATATTGCTCTCTGTTAATTTTTAGCTTCATAGAAAACTACAGATTTGCAATATTATACTGTCATTAGCAGCTTTTTAGATTTTGGTTATAAGGCCGTAGCGGCTTTAACACGGCCCCGATTGTCATAAAATCACATATTTTCAGAAAGAGAAGATTCTCTTTCCATTAGTTCTTTAATTCAGTTTTTAGCTTCAATATTTAAAAAAATATTCCACATGCAAAAGTGGTGCCATTTTTTGGCCCACCATGTATATTTTTAATTTAATTTATTAGTCAAATTAGAAAAAAAACAGGACGCATTTTTAAAGTTTATTTTCTAATGAAATTATATGGTTATATCATTTTTTACTCTTCTGTATGAAACTTATTTTATAGATGGAGATTCTTTTAGCAGTACAATCATTAAAATCCCCTAATTATTTCATTAACTTATTTCGACATAGGCTAAGTTTTAAAATACTAATTACTGTCCTGAAAATTTGAAAATAATATATAAAAGGTATTTTAAAAAGAGAAATATATTGTAACTTTACAGATAATAATCACATGTAGATATCATTAACTCCAACTCAAGACTTAATAATATTCAATGTTTAATTTCAGTGTACGAAGTTGTTCCAGTATCAGTGAATAATTGCGATTTTGTGAAATGTGGGAAACCATCTTTAGAGAAATGTACAGAAGTTAAGAAATCAGGACAGTGTTGTCCTATCTGGAGTTGCGAAGGTAATTTATTTAACAATATACTGTATTTTTTATAATTAAACAAAATATCAATAGGCTACATTTTTACATATATTCGAAAACAATCTTTTATACTACTGAAAGCAAGAAATTGTAAAAGTTTTCAGCACTAAGTTTATAATTATTTTACATTAGAAAAATAGTATCCTATTATTATTATCCACAAGAGACTAAAGGAGATGTGTTTTTCCTATCTCAGGTAAAATTATTCAGTAATTATTTTTGAAGAATATGTTAAATTTAACTACAAAATGTGTTTTTGTACATTTGGTAAAGACAAATCTGTCGAATTTCTATTAAAATGTTATTAAAATCTCGGTTAAAATAATGTCGAAGTTCAGTTAAAAATTTCAGAAAATTCTCCTATTAGTATATTGTTTCATAATATGTAACATCTGATTTGATGGATGTAAATATGGTTATAATATAAATATATATGTAAATACATATAAAATAAATTCAAGCACAAATTCAACTGCGGTAAAATATAAATGCTAGCTATAGTTATACCGTATCTACATAATAATGTTTACGTACTATTTATAATGAAATGTAACCAGCTGTCTAAAAAAATCTTGTAAAATATGGAGATAAAACTTACCAATAATAAATAATTGTTGTCTTGCAGAAACCGAATTGAAGTCAGTGCAAATTGGTAAATGTGAATACATCCAATGCAAGAAGCCACCTACTGATAAAATTGCTACTCGTATTGGCTTTCTTGACTGCTGCCCGGTCTGGAAATTGGAAAGTAAGTCATTAGACACTGAGTGATGTTCTTTGTATAGTATTTTATGCTTTGACTGCCTTATTCAACAGTATATTATTATTCAAAAGGTGATTGCACTTACATCAGTAAGGAGAAAGAAAATGTTTTGTTTTAAATTTAGTTTTTTTTATATTTCTAATGATATTATTTTAGGTGTGTGGTCGAGTATAACGGTGATTTGTTTTTCAATTTTTGAAACTGGATATGGAAGAGTAATTTCTATATTTTTTTTGTTACTAGTTTTTTAAATAACCATGTTTTATTATTAAAATATCTTCAAAGTTTAATTCAAATCCATGAAAAAGTATACATAAATATTAACAGGGTGGGCCAAAAGTATTTGGGCCGATTTTCAAATTCCAATATCTCGAAAACCATTTAAGCTAAAGTCCTGATTTTACTACCAAATTAAAGCTAAATTAAAACTCTTTAGAACATTGCAGTATGTTTGGTACCTAGGTGTCAAGGTATCGTTGCCATGGTGATTTAATATAAAGTGTCAAAAATAAAATTTGCAAAATGAAGAAAATTAATTTTCAACATCAAGAACGGGCATAACATTTTATTTCTTCATGGAAAGTTTAAAGTGGCCTCTATATTTGTCCGCCACTCAATAGCTTCAGAAAATTTGAAATGATTATTGAAACCTCATTTGAAAGAGTTGCTTTTAAACGGCAGTTATCAGCTCCTTCAAATAAGAAATGATTATAACAACAATAAACAAAATCTGATTGTTTGCCGTGGTTTATTACACCCCTTCTGAGAGTAAGATATTTCATAAAGAGCAAAAATCCATTATCTAACATTTTTTAAATAATCTAACTTTTCATTTTTTCTTCATTTTACAACTTTTGTTGTTGACACTTTTTATGAAATCACGTTGATAACGACACCTTGGAAAGTATGTGCAAAATATAATGCAATGTTTGAAAGCGCTTTAGATGAGCTTTCATTTGATAGTAAAATCACGACTCTAA
The DNA here is from genome assembly GCA_034698565.1 of Campodea plusiochaeta. NCBI lineage: Eukaryota > Metazoa > Arthropoda > Diplura > Rhabdura > Campodeidae > Campodea > Campodea plusiochaeta. The sequence goes on from JAQIWE010004767.1 coordinate 8,488, forward strand.
CTTAAACAGTTTTTGAGAAATTACAATCTGAAAATCGGTCCAAATACTTTTGGCCCACCCTGTATATTGTATGTATATTTTACTAGCCCCAAGACCCATTAAATTGTATGATAATGATTATGATCCACCTGTTTGTGTTGTTATATATTTATTACAATTTCTGCAACTACAGAAAAAAATTATTCTTTAATTAATATTGAAATCCAATATTATATATTTTTTGTATTGTTGTTTTAACAACAACGAAAAAAATCACATACACAAAAAAATCAGCAGAGTTAGATTGCGAACGTTGTGTTACAAACAGTTTTCATCTGCATTATACAAATTATATTATTATTTTGATAGCTATCCTCAATATCCTCATATTATATCCTCTCCTCAATATTAATTTATTGTATAGCTACAATAATACAAAAAAAGAGTTACAGCTTCAAAGTAATTCGCTAATTCATGTTATATTATTTTTCGAATTTCGTAAACAAAGGACTTATTATATCGATTATATTATTATATCGGACAAACAGCACCATAGAAGATATTACAATTATCAACATGAAGCTTATATACAATAATCGGAGTGAGGATCGAAAAGCAGAGAAACTATGCATGTACAGTTGGCAGGTTGATTATTCATCCTTTTGAATTATACAGTAAAAGTTCTTTCTGCCTTCAAATACAAATTAATCATATATGAAAGATGATTTATAAAAATATTTACATCATTATTATTGTTTACAGCAAGTGATGTAATTCAAATTGACGTAGGAAATTGTGATTATGTTCAATGTGTTGAACCACCTTTAGAGAAGGGATGTCAAGCAGTACCTGGATCAAAAACTGATTGTTGTTCAGCTTATACATGCAGAGGTACTGTAAGGTGAAATTTTTTTATTATTATGCTCTATTTTCTGGTATCTAGAGGTGTAGTATAATTTTATCTACAAAATGGCTGGACAGAATTTGTTCATACATTTTTCAAAAATCATTAAATTCAATCAAAAGTACTATTAACAGAACTCAAAAAGTAGAAAATTGGCTGTCCAGTCTCTCTAAAGCGTACATTGGAAAAGAAATCAGTTCACAACATTCCTTTACCTTTAATAAAAAAAAAATATTTTCAATGTGGGAAAAAGATTCATATTTTACAAAAAAAAATTTTTTTCAATGTGGGAAAAAGATTCATATTTTACAAAACAAATAACAACTGCCAAAATAACAGTTATGTGAGTATTTTAGATGAAATAATTTTTTTAATTCCTCGTGTAAATCGAACCAGGAAATCCTACCTCTGAATGTTCGATACTTTATTAACAGACGAGTGTAAAGATAATTATAATTTGATAGATCAGTAATTCTCAATATATTGAAAGAAAATTCATTCTTATTTTGAATTGAATATTATTTCCTTCCTGTTTAGCGAAGGAGACGGTTGCAGTAGCTATTGCTGATTGTGAATTAGAAAAATGTATTTCACCACCTGGAGAATTTGAATGTAAATCAACTGCTGTAGATGGATTCTGTTGCCCTTCATGGACATGTAAAAGTAAGAAAAACTTTTCCAGCAACTATGTTGTATGAAACTCAAAGTAAATTTTGGTAATAATTATTTCAGATTTTGAAGTTTCAAAAGACTTTGTTTCCATGAGAGCGATTTTTATCTTAACTGAAGGTTAAATATACAGTTAACACGAGTGTATAGAAAGTACATAACTTTATGAATTCAGTAATTTTAGAGGCTTTATATTTTCATATTATTATTATTTATGCATTAATTAATAACCATTATTTGACTTGCGTTATGAAGGGTAAGCAAAGGAGATTCCGTAAATAAAATAAAGAATATACATGTTAATACACGTCATCACTGATTTTTCGTGGTATACAGCATCAAGACGCTTCTCATGCGGCTCTTTTTAATAATAATAATAGTTTATTGTCTCAAAATATAATACAGATTCAATTAGGATCCACAGAGACATATTAAGGCATTT
>JAQIWE010004768.1:0-10480 GCA_034698565.1 Campodea plusiochaeta
ATACAATACTTTCTCCTTTCAAAATCGTCAATTTTGCTAAATGGAAATGGTCGTCATGTTTGCGAGAGAGCTATATAGTTTCCATTAGAAGACAATAAAATTAATCCCTGTAGAGAGTGTGATCACTTTTAGAATGATCAAGTGATGGGGGTCACCATATCTGATATTACTTTTGCTTACCTGGAGCCTTTAAAGTGGAAGGGCTCCAGATTAATCCAGTATCAGTTATGGAAATCACACATTTCTTTTCGTGGAATGTACTTTAGTCAGCGGATCCTGCATTTTATACTATATCCTTCACTTTCAAGAATGTGTTGCATATCCAGTAGGACACTTCAAAACCATTTCCTGCTTGGTTTCCAGATGGAAAACATGATTCCAAGACATACAAACTAACTTTTAATCAAAATGGAATCAGTAATCAATGTTATTTTTATATAACAGTATGATTACTCAGTTCTCAAATTCATTTTAGTCAATACAGCATTTTATTTGTCACGACCAAGGATTACCAAAATAAAACATTTGTAAAGTTAGAATAGTTTTACTTGCAAAAAAATGTGATCACACAAAAAAACTGCGAGGACATAGAGTTATGCAACATAATCTGGATTCTTCTTGAGAATCACAAATCCTTCAAGTATTGGTGAGAGTGGAATATATTCCTCGGTAGCCAACTCTGCTCTTTCACCATAAGCTAAGAGTACTGGTGTAGTGTAAGTCTGAAAGCCAGTGATTGTCTTAGGTTTACCAGCCTGTCCTACCACGTCAACAGCCTGAAACAAAACAAAAACTCAATTAACATTCAGCCATTTTAAAAATAGAAGATTGAGAAATACTGTACTTTCCAAAACAAATTAAATTTCAATACTGGTATTATGCAATACTGATTATTACAACTGCCGTGTCTCGTATGCAAAATCACTGATTATCACTGAAACATACTGCAAAAGAAAAGTTTAATTTCCTAAGAAGGTGAAGGACTGAATTGATGATTTGAGTAAGAAATGTTCATGTATATTTTACTACTAACTTGTCTCACAAAAATTATCTGTTGAATGAAATAATTCTTAATTCATTTTTGTCAGTCACTGACTAATAATTATACAATTATTATCACAGCGCTTTAAAAAACTATTTTCAGTCTTTTTTAAACAATTAGCAGTCAAAATAATACTGACAACAATAAACAGTTATATGAACTCATTTGAATCTATTCCATTTAAGGGAGTAAAAGGACATCTTTAAATAATGTCACTATACAACATTATTTCAAAGTTACAAGTCTTACCTGACCAACTCTAACTGATACTGCTAGTGGATTGAGGTCACCATCAAAGGTAACCAACATTCTGGGTTGAATAGCTGCAGTCAACATGTACAGCAAATAATGAGAACGACCAAGAATTACTGAAACAAAAGAAAATATTTTATATCAGTAATATATCACTTATAATAAGACTTTGCAATCCACAAATTGCACTTTTACAACTTAAGTTTACCAAACATTGGAGTCTTCATCATTTCCTTGACAAAGGTATATTAATTTTAAGCCTCTGTGGCTAATTTTCATTCTAAAAATTACAAAATATTATTGTTTCCACACATTTTCTTATTACTATTATTTTCCTTTTTGTTATGTATTCATCTGCTTACTTTATACTATTATACATTATTTCTTGTAGCTTACAAAAACACTGTTTTCACTGTATTGCAATAACCTCATTATAATCCTCACAACTATTTTATTACTATAAAATTATGTTTATTATATTGTAAAACTACAAGTATGTTTGCATTTGTTTAAAAGTTTTATACATTCTACAGTTATTATTTTTTCTGTATTTTATGTGATGGGCTCTATATATTACAATAAATATCTCATTCTTTCATAAAAATATTATTTCAGAATTCTATTTAAAAAGATTTTTTGGGAGGCAAAGGTATTCCAAACACTCCTATTTTGTTGAATCCCTTCACAAAAGAAAAAGAACCCTTTGATGAGTAACCACTATTATAAAACCCTACAACTGCTAACTGCTTAATTTACAAGCTACTTTAATTAAGCTAGGCCTACAAACAATATTTCCAGAATGAAACGAAGTTAATTAGAAACTAACAATTTTACTTTTCTTTTCAAAATAAAATAAAAATTAAAACACAATATAAAACAACAACCTGTCAGTGATGTACTCATAGTATAACAGCATTCATAGTCAAAGAGATGAATTATCAATTACAGTAATTTTGATACAAATAATTAGGATGACATTTAACTTACTGTTTTTGCAATCTAAAAATGCTGTGAGTGTGGCTAGAAGTCCTGCTACTGCCACTGGACTAAGCAGTTGTCTGTCTGAATGGAATGGACAAAGTGTAAGAGTTCCTTTGCCAAGATGAGTAAGACCTTGTGCTATACGAACCAAAAACAAATTGTTGGCATCCTTAGCATGGTACTGGGCAAGCTGACGGAGCATGGAGGCTAATCTAAATAATCAAAGTAAACAGAAATTTTATTTAATGAAAATATATCACAATCTCAAGTTAAACCACAAGCTATATAGACTACCACCAAATAAAATTTACTAGATCAATATTCAGTAAGACATTTTTAAACAACCAATTACTGTATAACCTATCAGTAGGCCTAGTGCACAATGTGAATATGCCTCTGAAAGCAAAATGATTAAATGAAATTGATTTAGTTAAATGGTGATACTGATTGTAAAAAACTAAATTGAGGAATGAAAAGGCAATACAGCATATCATAGGAAAACAATATTGTAATGGACTTTTATTTTTGAATTTCATAAGATTCATTTCTATTTTAAAGTAGCCTCTGCTTTAGAACCAAATTTCATATGTTCCTTTAAATCATTGGCATGTCATAAAAGTTTTCAGCACCTTTTACAACATATTTCATAGCATAACCTTACTGACTTCTAGATATTAATTTCGGTTATTGCACATGAAAGTGTAAAGTGTGAAAATGTCTAATTACTGTACCTGCACCATACAGTCTCTACATGAAATGAATAAAATAATTTGCTGTTTCATTTACTGTATGGCAAATGTTCCCAGCTCTTTAAAGATTACTTCACAAAATATTATATTTAAAATGAAATTCAAATAAGCAGTAACATTTTTGTTTAAATTCCCATTCATTCCATAATTTATGTCATAAATTCTGATAGGTTAGGTCTATTTGAATACAGTAATTTATTAAAAGTGCCAGTTACTTTTGTACCAAAAACACTTTATGAACTCAACTAGGCCTACAGTACTTTGGTTATTACAGGAAGTGTAACTGATTCTTACCTTGCGTTGTTAGTTCCTGCTGATACGAGTCCCATGGCAAATATTGAATTGTGTGCAACTTCTGGATCTGAATCATGTGAGAACTTACTTAATGTATCCAAGATATTTAGTTTAGGATTAGAAACAGATAGGAGACCTAAAGCCAAAGGAACAGCACGACGAATAACTGGCTCACAATAACGAAGCTGGAATAAAGGGGTTATGTTATTACTTCCATGTCTTAAAAGTCTTGTTTTCAAATGAATGTTATGAATCAATCTTAAAAATGGAAATTTATAAACACTTATACAGCACCATACCACATTCACCACAGAATCAAATTTAGCAAATAATTTTATTTAAAAAAGTTTGCTAGAAAGTACAGTAACTTACTAGTTAGTAAGAATAGTAACCCAGTAAAATAAGTACTACTACTGTCCATTTCACATGAATTATACTCCACTTTCAAACTTGGAGGGTGAATTTTTAAGTAAATATTTCCTAAATGAATTAATTTATAAAGTTAGATTTACATAAGAGCTTCGTTTTCAACACCAATCTTCAATTAAATTGTGTCAAAGTTGCAGAAACCTGTGAAATATTAATGGGCCTATAGCATGCCCTCCAAGATCCAAAGTGGATATAATTCATATGAATTGGACATCAGGAACTTATAATGTATTTATTTCAAAGTTAAAAAGTTTTGTTATTCAAGTTAAAAATACACTATTGAAATTGGTTGCTAAACTGCTAGTATAGTAGTAATCAATGACCATGTAAAGAACTAGGGTTACGTCATTAGTTAATTTTGAAACACAAGTAATTCTATCCTAGCATAAACAATATGATTATTAACTAATTTAACTTAAGACTAAACTCACTGATTGTGAAATTACTTACAAGATGTCCAAATGCTCTGAAAGCCATATCTGCTCCTATGTCTTCTCCCATAGCAATGAGAGCAATACCAAGTACAGCTACAGCTTGTTGACTTGAATAATCAACTGATACTTCCTTCTTATCTTTATCATCTTTCTTCTTATCCTTTGAATCTTCCTAGAACAAAACAACAATTCAACAACATTAGTTACGCTATCAGTACTTAAATAAAGAAATAAGCAAACTAACAGAACTACAAACTACAAAAAACTACAATGTATTATTACTAACCTACTCTTTAAAGAAATAGTATATAACTATATATGATATACCGGTACTGTAAATTAGAAACCTAGTGAAAATAAATTATGGAAAGTACTCTAAAGCAGTTTTTTATGCAACAATTACGATACTTTAAAACATTTTAGTTATTAATAAAGATACTCTCATAATCTGTACTTTTAATTTTAGAAGCATTCATTGCTGTATTAACCAAAGTACTTTTCAATACTAGCATCAATTTGTTAACTTTCAGTTCACAATCCACATACTGTGCAGCATTTAAACCCCTAATTATTTTTTAACACTTTATAATTTACACTTCCACAGCTACTTCAATTGTGATTTTCTTATAGAATATTATGTCATAAATAGTCTAAAATCTCAAAAATACAGAAAGATTGCTAAACTGAAACACCTTACTAGTATAATCTAAGATTCCTGCAGAACTTTCCAGAAAGAAAACTAAAAAAGCAGTTTTAAAAATGAATTTCCAATATACCGTAATCTTGAACCCAGCTGCTTACAAAATATGATAATTTCTGTACCTTTTCTGGTGCTTCATAATGTTGGCTGCAAATGTGTAATAAGCTTTGTATCTTCAATACATTTCCTGTTCCAGCATAAGCACATACTTCAATAAGTGTTGAAGCCATTGAACTAAATGGTTCAGGAAGAACTTCAAGTGTGGAAATCACAACATCAACATCAGTCTGTTTACCTATACAATTAATTGTTAACATATTAGATAACTTTACAGTCTTACCATCATACAGTATGTTATAACATACACAATAGAAGTCTACTTAACTTTGTAAAGAAAAATATCTTTAGAAACTCTGTTTGAAAACCAAAACAAGCACAAAAAATGCTAGAACATTTCTAGTTGAGTACTTTTTATTTTCAGTCCTGTTACTGAAGAATGCAAGGGTAGAACGCAAAAACTTTTCACAGACCTATGTGCGTGGTTAAAATTATTTCTGTAAATTAACAAATTACAAAACTTTGAAAAAATCAAAATAATAACTTCCTATCTTATTCTGAACTTATGAAGTAGACAAATCAAAATGTCACTGGTAACAAAAATGTTTACGTTAACCCTCAATAATCTACCACAATAACTGCTTAGATATCCTTTTCAACACAGAGATCACTAAATTACAATTAACTGTTTTTAAAAATCATAATGTGTCTTACCTAAATAACATAGTCCAAGTCCGAGTGGTAGAAACTTAGCGTATGAATCTTTAAGTTCTGATTCCTTCCTTTCATGTAGAACTTGTACAATTTCTGTCATTACATCACTGTTACATGAACCCACTGATACCATACCACAAGATAATGCTGTTAAACCAAGAATCTGAAAAATAACATAACAATCAGGGAAATTATGGAATAAGTTGACAAAATTTATGGAATCTTATTACGTGTACCGGTAATCAGTAGGAATGTCAAATTAGTTCATTAGTTTATGTCTTACACCTTATCTGAGAATAATATCTGTTAATAAATAATAAACTGTTCTTGATAAATGAGAAAGTTTTGTTTCGAGCAATGTGTCACTGTTACTCACTAATTACATTTTATCTTTACAGTAAATTGGAAGTTCTTACATTTTACAAGGACATGTACATGATGTACAGGTATACAGACAGTCAATGAGTGCAATGACAGCTCAAGTGCTAGAATATGTTACGAGGCATGTCCACTGTCCAGAAAGTAAAGATACAAAAAAATACATTTCCTTTTATCCAAAGGCAAAAAATTTTTATGCACAAGTTGGATAAATTGCATAGATGGGTAGTACCAAGTTACAAGTATCTCGATAGTCGATACCAAGTATCGAATAGCTTAGCACACTATCAGAATTTACGGAAAGAGACACAATCGAAAATGTATAACACGATGTGTTTCGTTAGTTTGGAATGCTGTTGTCGTATTTTTTTAAATTTTCTTGATTTTTTTTTGTTTCTGATTTCGACCATTCCTTTCGTTCGTTGCCTTGCCTTCCCGTCAACCTGGTTGACAGGATTATGTAGATTTTGCAATCATGCTGTTAGATCTACTAATCTTAATTTAACACTTATAATTTATTGTTCTACTGTACCTCCATGCTGGGTTCTTTATCCTTAACGGCATGGAAAGCAGGTCTGAGTAGATTCAATACATCTTCACGATTTGATCCAGCATATGCCAAACCAAGACCTACAAATACAACATAAAATAATCAGTACATTCAATTACAGTACTACAATTAGTAATATGGTATGTATATATTTATGCCATCTCTTTTACAACTTTAAAGCATTGATACTGGTCATGAAATTAATTTGTCAATTAATATATCTATTTGTCATTCAGATCCGAGAAATTTTCGGGTGAGAAATTCTACATCCTAAATATTGCAGGCTATTATGAATAGAAAATAAACAATGAATTATGCATTTTCACCATCACTATAAAATTGTGTTACTAACCAATAATAGCTCCAATCCTGAGTACATTGTTGTCATGTAATACATAATCTTGTAACAATGCAAGAGCTGGATCACAATCATTCCTTACTCCACAGTTAACAATCCCACAAGCCAACAATGCTCCAGATTTAATATAATCATCAGTTGAATAAAGATATTTGTCAATCTGTGTAAGACCACCATCAACATCCCAGAGAAGTATTAAACCCAATGATGCTGTAGCACTAAGCATACCTGAAACAAAACATACATGGGGATTATGAATAATTCACAACAATAAGAGAATTTCAGAAGTTTCAATATTTGTTACAGGTCATAGAAGTATAAATGTCTAATATTACAACTTAAAATAACATTGTTACCGAACTACTTCTGTCTTTTAATTTTAATCTTCTGCATCTGTTCAAATTTTTCCCATGCAACAATTGTTCAATATAAGTTTGTACTTTGCCGCTGTTTAGACTACAACCCTCCAGCATTTAAATATAACTTCCCATGCAACTACAGATACAGTATTTTTCTAATAAACTAAAATTCTTGTTCAAAAATATTTGATGAAACTACATGTACTGTAACTAGAAAATTAAGAAGAACTGAATTGATTTAATAAAAAAAAATGTACAAGGTACTGTAGTAGTATAACTGTATTCCATACCATGTTCTTTATTCTTATATAGCCAGCTGTTAGATTTGTTTCCTTCCTCCATAAGTAACTTATCCTTTCCAAAAGCAGCATTAACAAAACCATTGACAAAACTAGAAGCAAGATTCTGTCTAGCCGAATCAACCTGACCCCCACCATATGATGGTCGAGTATTCTCAAGGTGAGTCTTGTACACATCTTCAGGGGTTTTTGGTTCAAGGATGTCCAACTACAAATGAAATCAAGGAAACAAGATTTTAACAAATGCTCACGTAACACTGTAAAGAATGTACAGGTAATTAATTCTATTTCCATTGTGAAAAGCCTAGAATTAGTAAGAACATTAAAAAGAATTGAGTTGAAAAAATGTTCAAATTGTATTTTTATCAAATATAACATCAAAAAAGAAATGCTTTCACTAAATTAATAATGACAACATTATAACTGCGAAGAATACGAAGTATGCTAACTCCACTTTTGAATTTTGATTGGTAAGTAAACATATTACCAGCAATAATTTAATATAAAAGAATTAGAATCCTATGAACAATGGAAAAAATAATGTTAAATAAAACACTGAAATAACTATAAAGTGTGTTTTATTTGGTTTCTCAGTTCGTACAGCTAGAAAGAGCAATTCTTCTGGTACACTTTTAAAAAAAATAAAGTAGGTCTATTAAAAGTGCAGGTCAAAATAGAAAAGGAATGATGTGTAAAGATTACAAAAAATGAAAAGTTTGAAAAACAACAGTTCAATATACGGTACTAACGGTAGGCTAGCCTATTGAACTACATTTGAAAGATAAAATGTTTGAAGATCTTACCTCTCTAGCTAAGTTCATGAAATGCTGATTGAGTTTTTCATTAGCCATGATTTCGGTGAGGTCTTCATCAGAATCACCATTCAATTTGAGTGTAACTTGCTGACGACCCAACATAAATGATAACTGACGTTTCATCAAGCTACAAACAAACAAACAGAGAGTGGCGTATTACAGTTTTCATGTACAACTTTATAATGATCTAGGAAATACAAGACTGTAGATTCATAGATGGATAGTGACAGTAAGCTTAAAGATTTTATTATGAAAGAAATTAAATTCTACAAGATTTTACTATGGTAGGCCTATAAATGTCTGATGATTACTGTTTATAAAACAGCAGCTCAGTATACTCAAAATATTTGAGGTTACTGAATACTGGTACAAATTGTAATCACGTTTATATTTTTAAATTGTTCTTAAAGATAGTTCTTGTAAAGAACTTTTAAAAATAGATACTGTAGGCCAAACCCATGTGTTGTACCTAAGTTTGGTTAGAAACATAAATGATAATTCATTAAATAATAGAAAGCACCAAATTGTTTTCTGTAACCTACCATATGAAATAAATTACACTGCAAGATCTGTAATTATACTAAAGTGTTGATTACTGCATTACAATGCTAATGTTGAACTATCACCATAGAATATTTTAGTGAAGTTGACTTACGGATCATTGCATTCGTTAAATATTTCTTCAATGAGAGCTGTATCATTCAACTGTAGAGCCACTCTTAATGCTTGTGGATGTTGATTAAACTTTCTGAAGAGACGGAGAGCAGTATGGAGGAGTTTACCATTCTCTGGATCAGCAACGTACGGAACACAGCTGAAATAAAACAACACAATCACACACAAAAATCAAATACTGAAATTCTGTATAGCAAAAGAACAAAAACTTGACAATGGTACATGAAATTCGTAGTGCTTTGAAGCAATAATCACCAGTACTTCTCTAATTCTCTGGTACTGTATTTTCAGTATTTACTCTGTGGGCTCTAATGATAAACTTAATCCTTGCTTTCAATTTCAAAATTATTTAAGCTTAACATGTTTAGATTGTGAAGTTTCTTCACTATCCATTTATCCAAGTTCAAGTTATGATCAAATGACATTTCAATTTTGGAAAAAAACAAAAACCATAAAAAAAGATTTTGGGATCCTGGGATTGCTACAAATTTATAGGAAAATTCAGGGATTGGAAGCCCTAGGACCAGCTGTACAAATTTTACTGGTACTGTATGAGGAATATTAACAGTCATAACCTAAAAATAACAAAATGATACTGGTATAATGAACTGGTTGGAAATCACACACTATAAAATGCATTACTTCTTTTCTTCCCTTACCTGGTTAAATAAAGGCAGACTCTCTGGTATGAGCTTTCATCAACGTGCTCATCAATAATTTCTAATTTTTCTATTTCCATAAGCAAATCACAAGCTTCAGCTTCAGCATTATGTTGCATGTTATAAGGTACAATCTTCTTTGCAATCTCTTCCATCTTATCTTTATCAGCACCAATTTTATGTGGATCATCAGCAAGGTCTGGCCATTCCTGAGAAATCTCACCAGCTAAATGCCTACAAATAACATGAGTTATTGTTAATACACAGCTATCACTGCACAAGTGTATAGACCTAATTGTATAAGCATTTGATTAAAAAAAACACTACAGTAAGAAATTTATATTTTGTCTCCTTTGCATTGTACAAAAAAATTAAGAAAGAGGGAAAATAAATTCAAAATTTCTTTACTACACTACAGGCAATTTTTAAAATAAGTTAGAATCACGTCGCAACTTATGCAGTCTAATTTGATTTCTTAAGCTACATTGTCACTTCTAGGATATCATAAAGAAGTTTTTTCATTTATTAGAACTTGGAACTCACTGAATCCTAATATTTTCATAGAGCTTCATAAATGAATTTTAAGTTGTCAAGTTATTTCTGATTGCACAATCAATATTATATTTGAAAACAATCTACAGTATATATTGGTAATATGTAGAGGTACCAAATTTTCGCATTAGCGATAAATGCGAAATGTTTAAAATCGGCGATTTTTGGGGGTATTTTTTCGTT
>JAQIWE010004769.1:0-10479 GCA_034698565.1 Campodea plusiochaeta
CCCGGGGGGGGGGGGAGTTGCTGTAAAACGCATTACTATATAAACAGCAGGGATGAAGGTCTTCAACACACATTCTATTATTCTTGTATGTTAGTAGATACTGTCAACCGAGTTGGAGATTTTCAATTTAATAGGAAATTGTAACATAAGTCAGCTGCTGTTGAGGAGGTCCTACATACATTTTTTCACCGGCCACTTCAGTGTTGGGAAAAATAATCCGAATTAAGAGAGAGAATATATGTTTATTTACATACTCTGTTTACATAATAGTATAGGTTGACAGATGCCACAGAATAACAATATCAAATTAATTGCAATGAAACAGTTATGCTTAACCAATTTATATAAGTCCGGATGACGATATTATTGAGTGTATAATAATAATTATATTGATTCTATTGAACCAAAGCTATTTATTTTGATTGACACCTAATCTCAACTATTGAACTATCATTACTTAAGGTTATACCGAATTCGGAAAACAAATAAGTTGTTTTTACTATATAGTATATTTGAATAAAATGCATATCATTCTTAGAAAAATTTAATTGAAAAATAAATTACTTTATATGAGTCGTTCTACGGTACTTCCAGTTCTACGGTACTTCCACAACAGTATTACAACATTCTATTAATTAACCTACCATGTATTCATCTACGCTTCCTCTTTAATTTATGCTTTGAAACTGCTTATGAATTTATTCTATGTATTTCTACTGCTTGTAGTTTAGATATACAATGCACTGAATACAATTTCACTAATATATTTATTTTTTACCAAACACAATAACGCTCTTCTCCACAAGGTTCTTTTATAATACAAAAGCACTCCATATACCTAGAGTTTGTAAAACTTTGCCATAGGCATTAAATAATGCAAAAGACCAGAGATTTATTCCCACTTGTAGCAGTATGAGTTTAGTATATCCTTGTTCTTAAATTGGCCTAAAGCAAAAATACTATTATTATATTTATACCAGAACGGGTTGAGATACGTAAAGCATATATCAACAGATTCCTGGAATCATCCATTTGGAAGAAATTTGCTTCAGCATATACTTTGATGAAAACTCTTGCAAGTTACACAGAAGTACAGTAGAAGGCAATGATTTACAATTCAAAATTATTTACGTAACGGAATTGTACTCTGTAAAATGCAAAATGGCTCATTATAATCTTCCATAATTATCTATATTATATCTGACATATTATTTTACTATAAAAAAACTATTATGGTCTGTATTAAATAGTTCTACTTCGGTTTAACCACTTATTGAAACGCAATATTTCTTCAGGACGTTTCGCCTTTATTAATGAAAAGGTTTTTTCAACTGTACATAAAAAGGAGTGAAAAATTTTAGTTATACAAACCAAAAATATTTTCATTAATAAAGGCGAAACGTCCTGAAGAAATATTGCGTTTCAATGAGTGGTTAAACCCAAGTAGAACTATTTAATGATTATTACAGTCATATTCTAATAGATCCTGTTGATTCCTTTTGCAATTTCCTGCATGGTAGAGTGGGTTCCTTCGCTGACTGCAGTTTCGACATCACAGAAAGATGCTATATCTTCAGAGCAAATGAGTACAGTGCTCAATTGGGAGTCCTTTTATAGAGAGATGTGGCCTTCCTGTAAAATATTACATACTCTGTTTACCATAGCATAGTTAATTGACAGATTTCACATAATAACAAAATAACAATATCAGACTATATAGAATTCTTTAGGTTTGTTTGTTTAGGCAATATAGGCTATACATGACAATTCAAAATGTTGACGAGGTCCTTCAGTATGCTCGTAACTATTTCTTGAACTGATTTCTTTTACAGCCCCATATACATTTCTCAATCAAGAACCGTGTGATCGGGCTTTCATGCAGCACCATTTACAGCTTTAAACAAAACATTGCCAGCCTTAGAGCACTTAATTTTAAGTATTTATTTATAGGCACCTTAAAAAAAAGTTGTGAAGTGATAAATCAAAATGAAGTGATAAATCTTGTTCATAACGTTTAAACAACTGTTCATATTTTAAAACAGTAAACCATTTTAAATCATTTGTACTTCCCTTCGTTCAGTGGTAAACAATTCATTTTCTGGATAGGGAAATGCAGATTTGTAATTTAATGTTTCAATTCTAGTGTTTCACCATTGATGAAATATGATAGTAATAATACTATCTAACTTTCGTCTTAGTAAGGTGCTCTGTACTTTTTTTTCGTCTTCTTCCATCTTCTAATCTTACTAATCTTAACACTTGCATTTAGTGCAATACAGTAAATAGTGCTGCTGGAATACCATAACATGAACGTATTATTACTTACTATGTGATTAGCTTTGTTACTAGCATTACTTTTCAATTAAAAACTACTTCTGGTGACCATTCTTATTTTTTTAATTAGTATTAGTGCTGTAGAGCAAAGTTCATAATAACATCAGGATTGTTTACAACAGTCTGTTATATTTTTATATATTATTTTTGGGATTCATTCAGAAAGCATCCGTTTTGTCAGCAGCTGCTCAAAACCTGATCTTTAATAAGTCTTTGGGATTTGTATCCATTTCCAGAAACAATAACGTAAAATGTAAAATGGAATATAAGAACAACTTACTAAACTGCTGAAATGGTTTATTGCCAAAATATATTTTTAGTATGTGTTCAGATAGAATATTATAAATATAAAAGTCTACAAAAAGTAATTCTACCAATTCACCAAATTCCAGTCAGTCACATGAATAATTATTTCAATAGTAAGCTATTTTTTATTTTTTATTATTTTATTTTTTTTGCATGTCCGGATCCGAAAATAAAATTAAAATCTCAGTAGGTAAAATTGGTATTTTTGTGATATATAGTCACCATGAACTATATACCACAAAAACACCAACTTTACAAATTAAGTCACTATAGTTTCTACATCTACATATACAATATATAAGGTTGTCCACGGAGTATAGTACAAAATAAAAAAGCTAAAACTCTGCAATGGAATGAGATATATAAATGCTCACTATATCTGAAATGATATGTACATGCTTTGCCATTAAGGATGGATAAAAAATATTTCCATATTTTTAATATTACGCCATATAAACGGAGACTTTCTTCATCACATGCTTTTGTGAAGTTTTTTTTATGATGTCAAATAACTAAATTTCATTTTTGAAGTTACATATCTGAAAATACGCTATGTTTTACTTCAATCAAATATAAAACACACTACAAAAAATCAGAAAAATCGACGCAGTAGTTTTTGTGCTACGAATTTCCAAAAATTACCGTTTCCTTATCTTTTAACACAGGAGGTGATAAATCCTTCACTCCTTGTGTTAAAAGATAAGAGAAACATGATTTTTATTTTGCTTTATTCAGTACTCAAAAACTACTTGGTGGATATTTCTGAATTTTTATGGTGAGTTTTACAGCTTACTGAATTAAAAGATACAGTAATGAACTTTCAGATCTCTAACTTCAAAAATGAAATTTAGTTATTTGATAACAACTTAAATAACATCATGGGAAACTGCCCAAAATAACGCGATGAAGAAACTTTCCCTTTGTGTGGCTTAAAGGGATAATACTTCCAAATGTAAATAAAGAATAAAATAGGCAATTAAATTACTTTCGCGCTCCGATCCCCTTCCACCATCGGCTGAAGACAGGAAGAAGAGGCACAAACTCTCTACTCTATTGGTTGGATAGCATGACGTCATTTGTGTACGATTTGAAAGTACCATTACTTTAACATTTAAGATATCAGGCGCGGATCCAGATCCAAATTTCGGGGGAGGTGGAATCCGCTAAATTCGGGCAGCGTCGCAGACTGTCCACGATGCGCCACCATGGTTGGTCAAATGAAGAGAAATTTGAAGTCCTAGTTAAAAACTCGCTGTTTTAGGTCGTTTTTACTGGCATTTACTAACATTTGACAACAATTTTCTGATGTTTTTATCGGTTTTCTCATGTTATCTGCATTTTTTTGGTCTCTTGAATCCCTGATGGGGGAGGCGGCGCCACCCCCCCCCGTATCTGCGCCTGTAAAATATACAAATATTTTTTATCCATCATAAAATGGCAAAGTATATAATTATATCATTCAGACGAAGTAACATTTATACATCTCATTTCATTGCAGAGTATCAGATTTTTTTTGTACCATATCCCGTGGGCCACCCTTGATATATTTATCGTGAATATGAATAACAGTGATGCGAGTTTAAACTATTTATTCAAACAGACATACGGACTTCCACTTTTATTTATATAATTAATCGCGTACGTTTTCTTTTATATTTTCAGTCAATATTTCAACACAGCTTGAATGATAAGAAAGTAATTAGTATTGATAAAATTCCGAGAGAATGCCAAACTCTTGGAATTCCACATAAGTTGAGTCTTTACTGCAAAGCTGATCTTATTATGCCAGTAGGAACAGCCAATAACCCCATTCCCGATTCAAAAACGTTTTGTCTCAAACTGGAATCTGTGGATTACGGAGTTCATAATCAACAGGACATTACATTTTACGCCTACATCCAAGACAAGCATAACCAACAGCTGTTCAGAAAGAAATTCGAGATTTATTCGCCTTTTGTCAATTTTAGTGAATACAATAACTGGATGAAAGTTGGTCAGTTTTGGGAGAATGAAGAAAATATTCTTGATAGTAGTGGAGCTTTAACGATCGTTTTAGAAACATTTAAAATGAACATTTCTACTAATCATGTGACTGACGATATTGCGTTGAAAATTAAGTCTGACGGTATTTCGAATATGGAGAAAGTTTTAACATCTAAAGAATTCTGCGATCTAACTTTTGAAGTTGGTACAGGCGAAAATAAACAAAAGATATTAGCGCACAAAGCAATTGTTGCGGCTGCTAGTCCAGTTTTCGAAGCTTTACTGAAATCACCGATGTCCGAGAAACTATCGAATATTGTTTCGATCCCTGATATCGAACCAGATGTATTCGAAAAAGTATTATATCACATCTACACCGATTCAGCTCCACCGTCACTTAACGAATTTGCTGTGCAGTTACTTCAGGTAGCAGAGAAATACCAATTGAGCAATTTGAAAAAGATGTGCATGAACTGTATGGTCGATAACGTCGAAAATGAAAATGTCGTTCCGTTATATTTAATGTCATTAACGTATGATGTAACAAAAGTTCGAGAGCAATGCGTGAATCATATCGTTAGAAATTTTACTGGTGTTGTAGGTAGCAGTAGTTGGAAGAAACTTCATGATGAACCTGAAACAATGGATTCTTTATTTCGTGATGTTTGCCGTTTTCAAGTTCCAAAGTCGAATGATAAGCAGAATAATGAAGTAGGTCTAGTACCTCTAGCCATTAAAGATTCTACAACTTCTTCTTCTGGAAGTGATTCAGATGATTTTTGATTAAATGTTGCGATTAATTAGCATATGGAAATGTAAAATAAAGTTTCAGAGATGTCACTTGAAATTTATTGCATTATTACATTAGTAGAGTCCAAATTTCCAATGTATGCGTAGGGATTGGAAGGATTATTCATTCATATTATAAGTTCTATACTACCACTTCCAAATGAAAAGATTTTAATTTGCTTTCCATTTCAATAGTAAGCTATTTTTTTCGCATGTTTTGAGATCCGCAAAAAAAAAAAAAAAATCATTTGCTTTTCATTCATGTGGAAAGTGGGACTCTAGAATTTATAATTATTAGAGTCGTTTTGTACTGATGAAATAACCATCAAATTTCCTCTTAAATTCGAACTACTGGGATGCTCCGTGCACCATGCAATCTTTATCGTCGCAATATTGTGTTCTAAAGGTTGTAGACAGAACTGTAGACAAAATATAAACTAAATTTTTTATATTGCTTTCAAAATATCTAGGACAATAATCTTTTTTCTAAATGTCCATCACTGCTGCTGCCTGGTAAAGTCAATAGCCTAGGAAGTGCGATTTATCATTTAAAGTTAAAATGCAATATTATTGAATTATACTAGGGCTAGTCAATAAAGACTGAAACCTTCTTTATGTCTCATAAAGACTGAAGATATAGAACTTTAAAAGTTCACAATTTAGAAAAGGCATGTTCTTTTACATTATCCCGCCAATTTTCAGCATTATGGCACTTGTTTTATAGCTGTGCCAGCTACGTAACAATCATAATCACGTACCATCACCATCCATGATCCGTGATGAGATTAAAATCAGTATGTGGCGATTAAATTAAGGTTTCACTTTAAGAAAACTGTAGTATGATAAGCAAAACAAGCATAGAAAACTGAAAATTATGATGGTTAGGTAGTTCAAGTGCGGGTATAGCTATAAAACAGGTGCCATAATGCTGAAACTTGGTCAGATTATGTAAAAGACATGCTCTTTCTAAATTGTGAACTTTTAGGGCTCTATATTCAGAGGTTTCGAGAAATAAAGTCAGTCTCAGTCTTTATTGCATATCTTGAAGGTATTTTAGCAACAAGATTTAATCTCATGACTTTGTACTCGGTAATTGTATAAAGTCTTGAAGATAACCTCCTGTAATTGTTTTGAGAGCGTTGACTTTATTTTTACAACGTTCTTTTTAAATGATACCCATAGAGCCACCGATCGGTGTAATAATAATATTGAAGTTACTTACTTGTTAGATGTTAGTAGCTTCTAATTAATTTATTTTAAAAATGATATTCGCACAGTAGTCTTTGTTCCGGTTGGATTTATGGAAGATTTTGTGACCTCCATTGCAAAAGATTTCTCTCCTCCCGGTATAGGAAGTTGATTTGGAGGGTTTCAGCAAATAAGTATTTGTGGGGAGGCGTCTCTTTAAAAAAAAACTTATCATGAAAATGGCAAAAACAAAATGAAAATAATTTATCTCGAGAGCAATGTAAGTTCTGATGTAACATTATATAGGAATCAGCGGTTCTACGTTAGTACCATCCATTACTTTGAAATGTTTCCATCAATAATCTCTATATTAACAGAAGTATATTACTAACATCGAAACTAACATATTACTGTGTTAAATCATTGTAGAGTTATGAAGGAATTGATTACTGATAATGATAGTCTGGTAACCATTCTTTCTCACTAGAAGCATTTCTTTTGACCATCCATCACCCGACGCTGATAATATTGGCATGGATCATACTTCTCGTCGTAAAAAAATATCATACTTCTCGTAAAAAATAGCCAATCATTGAAATACGCTTATTTCCCCTGTGGTATAGTACGTATAACTGAATATTCATTACTACACTATTTTGCAACTCTTGTGATGATTATTTAATATTTTTGTTTCATTGCGATTTCAATTGGAATTACTAATATGTCCTACAGTTCTTTGATGAAATGTTTTGAAAAAATGTTGCACATAAAAAAGGCCTTATAAATAAATTCAGCATAATATAGAGTAAAATTAACATTAAAACATTTAAAACAAAACATTGTTACATGAATAAAATAGTTTACATGTCAAAAAGCATATTTTAATTAAATATGACACCAGCCTTTAAAACGCTCTCACATCTGCATAAATAGCGCATGGAGTACGTAAAAATTTAACATACAAATATTTTAAAATAAACTATGCTATTTCATATTTTATTGCTCTGAGCATCGAAATGAAGAGTTTTTATGTTCAGAGACACACTTTTTCTGCATTTTATTTACACGAGTGAAAGTTCTGGCTAGGAAACTTTTATGAACGAATCCGTAATAATTAAGTATGTTGAGGTAGTACTAAGAAAATTTTGATGATACAATGTAACTAGAAGTTTTGAATTTTAAAACACCCTAATAGAATCTCTTATGAAAATAATAGTATTAATACGATATATCTCATTCACTGTATATGATTACACGTAATAGTATAAATTATGTTTAAATGTATAGAAAGTAAGGAAGAATATTAATAAACATTGGCATTTAATACATACATAAATAAATAACTGAATAATATTTATGTATCCTGATTCTCAGGAGAAATAAATATTACTTCTGTCTTTGACATGTCATAATTAGATGTCAGAATAACAATGAATGAGCACAAGTAAACCCTAGATTTGAAAACAGTTTCGGTATACTGTACGGCGTTCACAGAATTTAGTACCAGTATCACCGCATAATATGCATAATATTTTAGTTTCTCCTCTAAGATTACAAATACCCTTTGTACATAAAGAAGAAACCTGACCTCTCTCCTTGTTTTCTTACAGTCTGAGATCGTAAACAAAAGTGTGCGAGGCAAGTTCTCTCTGAATCTCTGCCAGATGCTGCAGTTTGAATCTTTTGCTCTGCTTCCTTCTGCTCCTTGTTACCTTTTAACAGATGAGACTTTTGCATGTATCTAACAGTCTAAGATAAAATGTTCTTTTAAAGCTTTATACATTGTATAAGGATGTCGTGACTTGCAGTATAGGCCTACTAGATTTCATGTGATACTGCCGAATGAAAGAATGGCAATGGGAATTTAATTTTCACGTTTTTCATGCTGTACACGTAGTGAAATTTACCATTAAAAATTGCAACTGTAAGTAATGATTATGAAATAGAGTCACTACTGATGAAATTATTATTTCTATGGATATGAGGCTGTTTTCCCCATAGTATATAACCAGCGGAAGCGATCTCCTCCTGGTATAACGACTAAAACAGAATTTGTCCTTTTAAAAATCAGTTCTTATCAGATAACAATATTGAAAGAACTGACTAAATCTTGAACCATTATGAAACTATTAAAATTAAGGATTAATACAAATAAAATTATTTATATTTAATTTTGTTCTCGTTTCTTCAAGTATACCGCACTTTAAAAATGTAAACCTCAAATATTACGAAAAGGAAAATCATCTTAACTATATATAAAAAAGGAAAAGGCATCCCCGTAAAGTCGGATATCTTCATCCATTAAGTAAAGTGGACAAGGAGGGGTTATTTAAGAGTGATCCTGTGTGGAAAGGTCCAGTAAATGAACTGTCGTGGAAGAGAACACAACGGAAGTAATGAATTGTCATGGGGGACGGAAGACGACTCTTTACGTTGAGCCTCAGCTCTCTAGTCTACATTTCACTTAGGACTTGAAGAGAGTTATGGGGAAGATAAGAATGTGCTTGGAAATCAGGTGTATGCCACATATCATTTTGTGGGGGTTCCTCTGGCATGCAGTGTCAAAATATTATTCTTGTTTTATGACTGTATGGGGTGAATTTCTTAAAGAGAAGTTTCGAAGAGATTCTTCTTTCAAATGAAATAAACATTCAATTTTAGTTATTGTTCCTATTTTTTTACTCACACTAATTTGCCAATAACTGAAGGTAATGCATAATAATTTCAGCATAAAAAAGTCACCGAAATGGTCATTAATTAAATAATTGGAATACTTCAAAAGTTGGCAAACTAAAAGAATATTTAATTGTTCAAGCCAGATAAATCTACGTATCTATAACGAAATTGAGTTAACAACCTTCAAATTTAAATAGGCGAGGACCTATCAAACCATTCCCTGAATGATCGTGTTATTCTAAAATAGGAATAAATGGAAGAAAACTGTGTCTGTGTTAATGATAATTAGCTATCTGGGTTCTGGGAGCACTCAGAAAAAAATAATTGTTGCTAGCCAATACCATAAAGTAGAGTACATTCAGATGTTGCTGGCAGTCAATGGAGATATTGAAGAAAACACCGCTTTCAGAGTATTGCAGTAAAGTAGTTACGGTTAATGGCGTCAAATAAATCATCTAAATGAAATTGGGCCTCTAAATATACAACATAGAAGATGTAATAACTATTGTACAATCATTATACAAAGAGAATAGTTGTCCGAGACAATAATTATGGAAATAAACATGCTATGATGGTAGAAGGATTGTAACTTTTGTTGTGTGAAAATTACTAAGAGTATTTTTAATAGGCGCTCAAATTATTGCAATGACATCATCAGACTACTCTAAAGTTTCATATAAAAATTTATAATTTATAAGTAGTAGACGTCATAAAAAATTTCTTACTACTAACATTTGTTACCATAAATGACGAAGCTACATATTTTTTTATCGTCTAATAGATTAATTCCATTTGAGCACGTAGTAATTTAGGTAAATTTAGATAAGGATGAAATTTGTTGGCTGTCATATTTTATTTGTATATGTTAATTGAAACGAAATGCTGAGCAGTATAATAATTCCTGTTCTAGAAAATTTTATTTAAAATAACTGCGTAATAATAGCAAAATGAAAGTGGAGAGAACAGAAATAACAAAGTAATGTTGCAACATTATGTAAAATATTGCAACTCCTAAAATTATGTTTTATCCCAACCTTATATTGAAGAAAAATACATTAATCGTCAGGTGAAGGATTCCTCCAGTAAATCCAGCGGTGCCGCGATCCCCCTAAGCAGTTGACGAGTTACCCCCTAAAACTAATTTAAACACCCCCCCTAGTGTTCTAGAGGCATAAGTGATTTTTTTGGGACGGGGGGGTGGGG
>JAQIWE010004770.1:0-10479 GCA_034698565.1 Campodea plusiochaeta
GGGCGTATCTCCAAAATGGCTGGACAGATTTTGTTCATTCTTTTTTCAAAAATCATCTAAAAATTCAATAAAAAATAGTATTAACAGAACACAAAATGTGGAAAATTGACTGTCCAGTCCCTTTAATCATGTATAGTTAGTAGTTATATAATTATATGAGTAATAACACATTTTAACGTTTCTTTTCTTGCAGCCAAGAAGGAATTTACTGTGGTAGGTTTTCATACAATCTCTTGAAAATAAATTAGATGTATAAAAATGTTTCAAGCTTCCCAATAAAATGTATTTTGCTTTTTTACTTGCTATTTTGATGTTCTTATTGATACATCTATTGGGCCTAAAAAAAAATTTGAGTACAAATAATTTTTTTATATAAATAACTTATTTGTTGTAGGCTAGATTAAAATGTGTTACATGAAACATG
Source organism: Campodea plusiochaeta (assembly GCA_034698565.1). Taxonomy (NCBI): domain Eukaryota; kingdom Metazoa; phylum Arthropoda; class Diplura; order Rhabdura; family Campodeidae; genus Campodea; species Campodea plusiochaeta. The sequence goes on from JAQIWE010004770.1 coordinate 425, forward strand.
CGAATTATCCTGTTAGTAATGCCATAGATAGGCTTCTTACAGACCTACAATTAATAATAAAGAATATATCTGTTAATTCTGAATAAAAAAATATATCAGTTTAATGAAAATTTTTGTGCTTTCTCAAGTATACCACACTTGATTTCACATCATTTAAAAACAACTGAGGAAAAAGTGATCACGCTCTGTTCAGTGCGCTTTCTCGTTAAAGAGGTCAAGCTACTAATGCTCTGTCTGAAGCATTGCGATGCCCTATTTTACACACCTTGTAGCCTAATTCTATTAAACAAAGCTGTTCAGGAGAGTTAAAAAAACAGTAGAGAATGCAAACCTTGCAACTTCATAATTCCATACCTTGCAACATAATGTGCAAACCTTGTATAAGCTCCTTCAGTAATAGTTTGTCAAAATCTGTATTGTAAGAAAAATTGAATTCTTTGTTGGAGATACATGGTTTGTAAATTGCAGTTTTTGTGTATTATCCAGTGGAGTTACGAGGTTTGTAATATATGGAAGGATGCGTATTTGAGAGTACAACACGAAAATGTGCATAATTCAATTTCAATTAAAAGTGGAGATATGAGGTTTGTGAAATAGGCCATCAATTGATCTCGTAGAACTATAATTGCAACTAAATATGAAAGACTGTATTACAAATTTCTGCAGTTTTAATTTTCCATCTATTTTTGTGTCACACAGTCACAAGGTGGTCGTAAGCGTCGCAAATCTTTAACATGGGATTGGGAAGGAGAGAAGAATATTGGTATTGGAATCATCTATCAAATGCTACAAGCACAACTCAATAGATTATGGGATCCACCACAAGCTGATACAGAATTCGTAGAGTAAGTTATGGAATAAAAAAAAATTATTTTGAATCATGGAAATGGATATTTAGCCTACTATTAAAATGTGTAAAGAGCATGGGTGGAAAATGTGCCGTACGTTCCCGGTACCCAACCTTGTTTGCTTCCCGGTGACAAATGCTATGTGAGGCAATAATAATATAAAAAAATGGGAGGCTATATATAAAATTTCTTTCCGATACCGGTATAATATTTTAATGTATAATTTGTTTCACTTTTCCTTATAATTGTAATGAAAAGTGAAACAAATTTATGTTGAAATAGAGCATACCAGAGCGGTAGTCTATATATAAGTTCTTCGTTGGATCTTTACAATCTCAATAGCAATAGGCCTATAAACTGAAGTGTCAAATCAAACTATTTTGAAAAATATTGACTAACATTTACAGTAAAATAATATAGGTGCTGTTGGTGTATGTTAATTTATGTTATTGTCCAATGCCCTTTTTTATTTTTATTAAGAATTAACATATTGCATAATTATGGAATATCCCTTGTTTTTTATTCATCTGTTTAAATGATACAAACCGTCTCAAACCATGCTTTTAAAAATTCAAAATAAGATTTAAACTCCCACTTACAATAATTGCTCGGGTCTTAATCTGGTAATGCGTGAAATAATTGGGTTTTAAAAATTATGCAAGCCTAGCCTAGATTTGAGAATAACACAAACAACTTTTGATTCTATTGCCTGTCAAAACTCTCAAACTGTAATAAGAATATACAATTAAATCATGAATTAAAAAACTTTCCGGGTGACCCTAACTTCAACAGATAATGCTATTTTGTAGTGTCCTAAAACCTTGAAAGGTTTTTATTTATAATATATTTAAGCTTATAGGGTAGCCTATACTGAAATTTAATACCATGTTTTTTTGTACATTTTTTATAAATAAAAAATTGTGAAAAGTTCTGCTTGCTGCCAGCATGAGCATATTATAACCACATTTTGGTAATTTTTCTTATTATGACTGGTGGAAAAATATGCATTGATCAAAACATTAAAAAGGTTTCTTGCCCATCCACAAAAATAGATTTTCTGCTGATGACAAATAGAAATCATCAAATAACATAATTATGTACCATACTGAGTGCATTAGGCTATATAGAATATATTTGATAATTATATTTTTAAAACATTCATGATTTTGCTTATTGTAACTTATTATACAGTAATTAAAAAATTATAACAATAATTGAGAGTTTGTGATGATAAAATGATGACTTGCACGTTTTCAGGAAAATTTATGTAATAAATAGGTACATACAGTGCACCAGAAGAACGGAAAACAACATTAAGAGCCGGCTAATTGCATGATTATGGAGTTTTGCTATAAACTAACAATTTAATGTCATTTGATACAGAAATTAATTCTTTTCTTTGATTTCATGTTCACTGTGACATTTAACAAAATTCAATAGAAAACAACTCACTCATTTTGAAGGCTTGCTAATAATTTACCAAACAGAATTCAACTTAATGCGATGCATGTGTCAACACAATACAGCAATAAGGCTCAACAGAAGTTTACTGATTCTAATGTTATGTTGACCATAACATAATTATGTTGTAAATAACACTAGTTAGCGCAACAAATCACAACAGAAAACTACTCATTCTGAAGGCTTGCTAATAATAGTAACAAGATTTGTTGTTACAATAACAGAACAACACATTTCAACTTAATGTGATGCATGTGTCAACACAATAAGGTCCAACAGAAGTTAACTGATTCTGATGTTATGTTGACCATAACATATGTTGCTGTACATAACACACAACAACACAAGTTAGCACAACAAATCACAACAGAAAACTACTCATTCTGAAGGCTTGCTAATAATAGTAACAAGATTTGTTGCTACAAGTAACAGAACAACACATTTCAACTTAATGTGATGCATGTGTCAACAGAATTGTGTATCAAAAGCTAGCACAATATGCTATTCCAACTAACCAACCAGACCATCAACAAAATCTGTTGCTGTTGTAGCTCATCTCCAACAAAAAACAGCAGGATCATATGCATCCTGCTGTTGCGCCAACAGAATTTCAGCAACACAGGTAACAGAATCTGTTGACACCAACAAACAGTAACAAAATAATAACAGATGCTAACAAAATTAACAGAAAACAACAGAAAATATGTGTTGTTATCAACAGAAATTTTTATCTGGGTGCTAACAGTTAACTGTCAGCAGTTACAGATATCACACTTTTTTATGGAATACAACCCTTTAGGTCACCAGTATTTGATTATGATCAGTACCTATATCATCTCTTCTTTGTCTCATATTAAATTAAGAATTTCTATTCAAATTTTCTTGTATTACGATTGGTAAATCCATAAATGACACAAAATCTTTGTCAATATTTCAGTGAAGATTCACTTTTATCAAGACGATATAATAAAAAAAAATATTGTATTATGCTGTATCTTGTATTATTAAAATCTAGTATTATGCGATTTACTGATCGCAATACAAGAAAATTTGAACAATAACGAATCCATGTCTCTCAGAAGTGTGCTGAAATTCTCCCGATAGTCAATCAGGAGAATTTCCCGTTGTTTCGCTTCATCATTAACGTATGTTTGGTTGCGTTTATCACAGGATTAGGTTGCCAGAGAGAATCCTACCAGATAGGCAAATTCCTACACATATTTTTCTAGAAGCATGAAGGTCTGCCTATTGCTACAGGAAAGAGTTTGAGCATCCTGCCAGATAGGCATACAACCAAACATGTTTTCTACATTTTTTAATAATTTCTTTCTTTAAGTTTCTTTATGGCGAAATCTTGGTATTCTTTGATAAAATAATGATGCCTCTAAAACTGAAAAAAAATTTGGTTATTTTCATTTTTAGGGGGTATTTGATTATAATTGCATATTTTGTGATAAGTTCCCTAACCTAAGAAATTCCCTGGCGTAGCAAGGTCTACAAAAATGTATTTTTAAAAAATAATCGGAAAGTAGAAACTTATAAATCGTTTGAGTCTGTCAAAACCTCTATTTTTCTCGTTTTTTTTTCCTTTCGCGCTTTTTTACAAAACTTCCAAAGGGTTCCAGCGCCATTGATGTCGACAACGCGGTTTTCCAGTGGAAGATTTCCAAAAGCCGGCGATCCTGATTTTCTTTCTATTTTTGTAAATTGTGGGATTGTAGCATCTTCTACATAAGAAATGGATGCTACCGATAGTAAGTATTATTGATATAATTCACTAAAATAAGTTAATTCTAATTTCTAGTTTCAATAGCACATATAATGGTAGTATCATTAGTCTCAGTGCTGGCTGTTTTGTCTGGTTTCAAACCATTGATTTATTTTTCTTGCCTGTCATTAACCAATGAGGGTATAATAATGAAAGTTTACGTAATTTGACATCATTCGTGATAACTTACATTAGATGCCTTCATTTGTAACAAGTTTTATCAGGTTAAACACTTTAAAACATAAGCCTACATTTTTTAGCTTGGAATTTATTTCTGTCCTTATCTAATGTAGGGCTGTCCGTTTTCGTTTCTTTTTTTATACGGATATACAATCATTTTATCCGTTCAGTATCTGTTTGACTGTATAAAAAGAAAAAAAAACTCCGTTTTCAATGAAGAATCAGCTCCTACTGTGTGCACGCGGTTTCACTGCAGAACCACCTGTTCAGTTTTTGTCTGCCTGAAATTAAAGTGTGTTTTATAAGTTCTGATGTGTTTAGCTTACGTTTCTGGAGGTTTAGATCACTTTTGGATAGCTTATAGCTATAGAAAGACCTTTGGATTACGTTTGAACACACTATTCTGTTTAATTCTTGCAAAATTCAACCGCTATGTGTGCTACTTGTGTAACACTTTTACTTTACGAAAGCGATCCAATCAGCCAAACAAAATGGCGCTCACCATGTTGTTGCTTAACTGGTGTTTGACAATTTTTAATGATTTTAAGCTACAGCTAAGTGAAAATTATAATAAAACCAAGTTTGAAGACTTACCTTACCCGCTAACCTTACCGTATGAAGTTATGGATTTATAGTTTACGTGCATGAAAACATCTTAGCAGACGAAAATTGTGCGGAAAGGGTCAAAGTTGCCGGAAAATTCAATTTTTTTCAAAAACTTCGGATAACGATATATCAGTATTTTAATACGGATATCCGAATAGGGGCCTAATAAGTTCGTTACCCATATATACGGTCATCCGCAGACAGTCCTAATCTAATGTTTATTTTCTTTATTTCTTCCAGATAGTGGTCGTGATGGTGATATTTGGACTCCGTATAAAGATCTTCATTCAGTTGTTGTGAATGTATTAACCAATCATGAACAAGAATACATCAACCAATTAGAAGTGCTGTTACGAAAACATAGACCAGAATTTCATTCACTTCTTAAATATGCAGTAAGCAAAAGATTTTACAATTTTTTTGTAATCTATGTAGGCTATTGATGACAGTGCTGGTCACATTTAAGACTAATTTCACTTGCAAGCCATTTTCAGCTTGGTCAGTTATTCATGACTTGCACTGTTGTCTGCTAAAAATTATTTTTGAAGCAGGAGATCTCATATTTCAGTACGTTAAACTTCAATCTGATATAAAACACTTCTGAAAATTTCAGATCGCTAAGTGTCTTAGTTTTTGCACAGCGATTTATTGAAAATGATGTTTTTCCTATCTTATAACACAGACGGGGAAAAAGTTTTCACCTCCTTGGTTGAAGGATAGGGAAAACGTCATTTTAAAAAAAATCGCTGCGCAAAAACTAAGATACTTAGCGATCTAAATTTTTCGGGAGTGTTTTATATCGAATTGAAGTTCAACATACTAAAATATCATATCTCTAACTTCATAAATCACGATTTTAGTTCTTCGATGACGTCACGCGCAAGTTATGAATAGTTTCAAAGTTCCGAAAAATTTAGTTCATAATATAATTGAAAATATGAAGCAATATGAAAATTTAGAAAATAAGTTTTAAAAAAGTAAAGGTAAATTCTTTAGCACAATTGTGTTGTAAAATATCATTGCAAAAATGAGTATTGAATATTGAAGTTTCATTATATTCTGAAAAATTTAATATTCATTTTTACCAGTCCAAATAGAAAAAAAGACAAAGTCATTAAATAAAACATGCACATTTATAATGAAAAGCTGAAATTCAAATTCTTATTCTGATTATAGTAAAATTATTAGAAAAAAATTATCTTGATTCTAGCGACGAAATTTTAATTTAGAAACATTCAGCTATTGAAATTAACTAATTTTTTATTTAATATTAAAAATGCAACTTATGAATTTTTCATGAAATTTTAAGAAAGGTCTAAAGTGCATGTCATAACATTTAGTATAAATTGATAATGTTCACCTGTAGAAAGGGTAGACGACATCGACATCAATTTTTTTTTTATTTTTGATCACAAAAACAAATTTTTAATGAATCTTTTTCTGAAACTAAATAAGTTCTCAAAATTTCAGTAGTTTTTGAGAAATTAATTTTTGTATTTCGCTAAAATCCTATTTTATAACATGCTGGGGGATTGATCAGTCCCCCACCATGTTATAAGATAGGAATTTAGCGTTTTATAACAATTCATTTCTCAAAAACTACTGCATCAAATCGTTAGGAATTTTCAGATGTTAATTAGATTCATAAAAAGATCATTTATACAAAATTACAAGTTTCTACCAAGAAAAATAATTTTGATAACGTAATGGTGAACATTATGAATAAGTACCAATATTCTACTTATTAGAGAAATATAATATCCATCAATTAACTGCCTTATTTTCTTTTGTTACAACAATAAGGTAAACTTATAAATGGAAAGATTTTAACTGACTACTTTGCATTGGAAAAATTAATTAAGACCAAGAAAAATTTCGGCTCAAGTAGGACTCGAACCCACGACCTCGGTCTATCCAGGACCGTGCTCTACCAACTGAGTACCGGTAGTCAGTTAAAAACCTTTCATTTATGATAAAGCAAAAATAATTCACGTTTCAGCATACATACGCGGTGTATAAATGTAAAGGGCAAAGCATCCCACGCTCCCTCGTTACTTTATATAGTAATTAACAATATTATCATAATCTGTCACTTTCAGTTAGAATATGTTTTCATAATGTTAAATTACACGAAAAATCTTGTTTTAATATATCATCTAGTTATTCTAATGTGAATTCTGCCGATGATTGAAAAATATTTTCATGATGAAAAAAAATACTGTTGACGAAAATGCAATAGAAAATAGATTATGCAATAATTATCGGTATAATAATCAGCTTCTAAAAGACCAGTAACGGCGTCGATTAAAAGGACTAGACAGCCATTTTTCTACTTTTTGATTTCTGTTAATAGTATTTTTTATAAAAAAAATTGATGATTTTTGAAAAAGGAATGAACAAAATCGGTCCAGTCAATTTGGAGGTACTCCACCTGAAGTTCACAGATAATCACATGAGTTAATTGTGAACCTCATTTCCAAAATATTTCGGAACTTATAACTTGTGAACCATAAGTCAGAATTTGATCATTCTTTTTTTTTATTTATTTAGTAAAAGCTATTTGGTTGTTGTGAAGGTATTAGATGCTGAGATCCAAAAAATCACTACACAGGTAACTCCTCTCATGCTGGTTTTTACAAATTATCATATCTCATGAACGGAAAATAGTAGGATGATAATTTTTATACCAAAAATAATAAAAAAATTAATACTATCAGTATAATAAAATTAAAGGAAATATATTTCGCTGTCTAGTCCCTTTAACTATAAAAAAGCTACTACAAAAGGTTATATCTTTTAGCGTTCTCATATCATTTCTTGAACTCTAAAGAAAAAGATTACGATCGGTAAATCCATAAATGGAACAGAATTTTTGTCAACATTTCATTGAAGATCCCTCACTTTTATCAAGATGATAGAAAATTTGCAATATCGTATTAATAAAAGTGAACGATTTTCAGCTGATTTTATTTCATTTATGGATTTATCACCAGAAAATAGTGTTCCTATCGATACGATAGAAATATCGTCGTCTCGATATTCGAAACGATATTTGACTTTTCGATAACGATATTTGAAATGTCGATATTGATATTTCGCTGTCGATACGATATATCGATATCGTAGGAAAACTACTTGGGGATCTCTATAATAAAGCCGAAATCTTATAATGATAATCTTACAGTACAGTACTGATTGTAAGTACTGTAGCATACCGACCAAAGATAATGACATTTTCATAATAATTATAATAACAATAAAGTTAATAATACTACTTACGAATCTACTCAATGATAAATTCTGTTATAGGCATAGGCTATATTATATATTTTTTTTAGATTCAGGGATTTCTACAGTTATGAATTGTTGTCACTTGCTGTAATACGTGGAAATAACACAATGATGTCATATGGAACTTTTGTTATTTTTAATTATTCAATACTTACAAGCAATAATGAGAATGGTTGATAAATATTAATATTTTATGATTAATTTTATAAGATAGGCTTTTATTTATAGTCTGTATAGGGCCTACATTGTTTTCTAACTGCTTTCACTACTTATTTTGGAAAACTATTTCTGCAGGTTACTGAAATGATTGTTTTATACAATTCGTTACCAAGTAGCAATATTAAAACCAGTTCAGTAAAGTTAATCCAGCACGTAAATGAACTATTAATAGGTCTATTCAGTCTCCATTAGCAACTCCAGACTAACATCGCAGTGACAGTTTATTGTCCGGACGAATACTGTGCTTTATTACCGTAATAAATTGTGTACGAGATGTAATTTGATCCAAAGTATCTTTCATTAAAAATGGTGTGCATAGTTTGTGTACATGTTTCTATTGATCGTGGAGATAAAGCGACAGCCTTCGGGTGTTTTTACAACGTCGGTTGTATGTCGTTACTTAGTAACTTCATTGTATGCCATGCACAATGACAGCGTGTTTAAACAACTTGTTGCTTTTTATAACTTCGTAAGTGCTTTCTTTATCGATTATCATTAAGGCGTCGTGAAAGAGGTTTGCCAATTTGTCCATAGTTTTGTGTAATTAATTATTATATTGAATTTATTTTTAATTTTGATTTTAAAGAGAGCATAACGTAGCTTTAAATTTATATTTCGATTTTGACACCTTAGGTAACTAACTCAACTGCTAGGTTCCCTAATAGCTGAAAACTTAATATTTTTTGTCAGTTACTGAACCGTGAGGTCGTTTTAAAAATTAACAGTATGATCATTAAGTTCACATTTTGCTAGTTGATAAAAAAATCATTTTATAGGAACATCTCTCCTGCCTCAGAAAATGTTAAGAATTGGACTGAATACGGTATACTGTAATCGCCACTAAGACTCATAATAGTTACTGTGATCGTAATTATACGCTCCGTACAGGTAACTCAAGTCATAATAATAACTTTCAATCTAAGTCATATAGCTATTGCATTGATTCTGCTTCATTGCCTTTCCAATGAATGGGAAGAGCAGAATTATAACTAAGGGAAGGAAATCAGATGTCATTGTCAAGAAATATATTACTATTAAATATCCTATGATTTTACCATATTCATACTTTTAACCAATGATACTCATTATTCTGTTACAGTATGAAGGAGAGTTCAATCACACAGCTGTTCAGAGAAGTCGTATAAAAATGATTGTGCAAATGACACGTGGAAGAAAAACTTTTAGCAGCTGTTTTTACAATATTAGCATTATTAGCTCTATGCTGCATTTGTAAAGAAGAATTAATTGAATATTTATTTTTGAATTCCAGTTGAATTGAAGTGCTGGTACCCGCAAGAAGAAGGTAATGCCACATCTGTGAGATGAAGTTAGCAACAGTTCTCTATCCTTCGTGACGCTCTCAGCATGGTTTCTCGATCTTTTCGTCGTGTGGCGCTCTTCGCAACGGGTTTAGCATTCTGTTTCTTTCTTTTCTACCGATCACATAGCTCCTGTCAGGATGTCGTCAGACCACAGGCACTTATGGTACCCAAAGAGGTAAGATCAATTTTTCTTTGTTGTTATTAGGGATCGACCGGAGCGGAAATTTGCCGGATACCGGGTACCGGATCATAGCCGGGTAGGATACGTCTGCTCCGGCCGGATACAGGATATTTGCGATGTTTGGTAATTGGTATCATTCGAAAGATCGCAAAAAGATCTTTAAAATGGCACTTTCTGCA
>JAQIWE010004771.1:0-10479 GCA_034698565.1 Campodea plusiochaeta
GATTAAAAAAGGCAAAAGCATATATCCGTAATATAACCTCGTGATGGTTATATAGGATTAGGTTTTCTGTCCTTACGCTTTTAGCACAAACTCACATCCGATAGAGAATGAAACAAACAAAAATCTATCTTAGAGTATATGAGATGAATTCAAAATCTTACAGTGAACGAAAAAAAAAAGTGTTTTGAAGTGGAGAAAAGAGAAGTAAATTGAAATTTGAGAAAAAGAAATGGAAAAAGTGTTTGTAAAGAGTCGAATGAAAAAAGAAGTTTTGAAAACATCAATATTCTGTTCTTACTTGATGCATTTCATTTCCTTGGGTGGGTGTTGGAGCTTGTTGAGGTTTCATTATTAATACGAATAGGATAGAGGTCACAATGTTAAATGGAAGTGTAAGGCATGGTAGGGAGATGGTGAAGGAACGGAAGATGTTACCATTCGCTACAAACACATACACGCTGAAACAAATTTCAATTATGAATTAGTAAAGCTGTGTTCTGTAATGTTAAGGTAAATTCCAAAAGAAACTTAAGGAAACATCACAATATTTTTGTTCAGATTGAACAACGTATTTTCAAATTATATTAAGCATAATGTAACTGAAATTGAAGAATTCTTAAATCTACAGTTTCCATCAGTAAAGTCTGACAGCTTCATATACCAGTTTAAAATACTACGAAGTTTTCACTATTCATCTATAAATCCCTTTGGTTGAAACTGAACTATAAATCACAGTCATGAATCTTTCTTGTGGAACGTTTAATCTCAAGTGGAAAGTGAAATTAGGAGAGTTTTCTATTCGTGTAAAGCTGAAAAATGTTGAGTAGAGGAAATATGCAATCTCACAGTATTATTTTACTTAAAAAGTTATACGTTTTGTAAATTAACTTTCCTATTTAACTTTCCTAAGAAATATTAACTTGGTGACAAACACCAGTTTCAGAAAGATTTTTGAATATCACAATTATCCTTGATTTAACATCACGTTCAGCCTAAAGGTATAGATTCGATATGAATGTCAAAGCGAGGTCACATCAGCAGTTTGTGTCTTCGTTTCAAAAATATTGTTACACATAATAAGCGTCGTACAAATACACAAAGTTGCTATTTCTGACTATGACACCTCCGTTAGGTAAAATTAATATTTAAATGGGCAAAAACTACACGATTCAGAACTAAATTTTCATAATTTATTACAGAAGCTGACAACCATGGAATCATGGATGTATTTTTATCATTGTAAAACAACGATTGGGAGGATGAGATCATTGGGTTCTATAGGGCAAAATTAAGGATTAATTGCGAATAATTGTCTTTTCATCCTTGGATAAACAACTAACAGATACTTAAAGAGCAAATGAAACGTATGTTATTTGTTTGCGTATTTGTTCTTTTGAAACAGATGTTTTTGCTTCGTCCAGTTTAACTCTTGGAAATATATAAAATATTCTTCGTAAAAATGTGATGTGTAGGCTCATTATTTTAATGAAATTTAGTAAAAAGTAGGAGAAAAAACTGTACAAATTGTACTTGCACATCTTTAAAATACACAACAGTCAATACTTACTAAATAAGTTATGCATCTGATTTACCCTATATATCTGATTTTTCGCTTTAAAAAAATTACTTCATTTTATTCGATGTTGTTTCCCTTATAACCTACAAAAATGGTACATGTTAAAAAAAAATTCTTTACGTACGTGCACGCAATAAAAAAGTATTTTCGCATCTTTAAAACAAGTCATAACTTAAACCATCTCTAAGTATGTGTGGCTAGTTTTCTGCATAATGATATTACCTTCTTGAGAATTTTAAAATCCCAATTATACACACATGCAAAACGAAATGTTTCATTTATATGACCTTGCTCCAAAGTTAATGATTTCGAAGCTCATGTAACATACTGTTAAATTCCATGGATATGCAACGAGTTCTTTAACAAATTGGGTATTTAAATTAAGAGAGCATATATTTAGAATAATTGTTCTCACCTAATTACTGATGCTACAAGTACATATGTCCATACTGCACCATCGGGAGTCTGATTATACAGAACTGGTAATAATGATATTGTTACTGATCCGACTAAAACAGCGTTGTAGGTTGTTAAGCCATCGTGAATTATAGCTGCAGGTTGCTTCAATACCTGAAAGACACAAGTCTCGTCTAATATTCAGCAGGTATCAATAAATTCATATTCCAACTTTGGTCAAGAAAGTTTTCAACAACAACTCGTATTTTCAAATCTTCTCGTGTTTTATATGTAGTAATCGTCAATTAACTGTTTAAATATATTCTTTGGAAATGTTTGAGTATTTTTAGTATTCGGTTATTTTTGAAGTACTTCAGAATACTTCAGTATATAATTTCAAATATCATTACTATAAAATTACGATTCGAGGGATGAAAATATTTTTGTAGAATATTAATTTATTATCCTCATAGAAATAAGTAGCAGAAGAATTTTGATTGTTACAATATACCTTTTTTAGAAAGTATGCAAAACCAAACGAGAGTATATTTTTTACATTTTGATATTCTTACCAGTGAGAATAAAAGTGCTGTGGTTGTTGCTGCCCATGCTGCTAATCCTACCCAAATGTCACCAACAAATAATGCAATTAAAATCAGAAGACCACTTACTGGGTTGCTTACAAATATCACCTGAAAAGTACAATACAGATTACACATATTCATTAAATATTATTCATAAATGAAAACAATCCTCTGGCAGTTAATTTTTTTTAAATTTCACTGTGCTTGGAAATTAATTAAATTTTCCCAACATTTTCTATGTTGATTCTTTAATCAATGATTTCTTCCCATTAATAATGCAATTATAACTACTTAACTCGACCTTAATCACATTATGTTCTTTCAATTCCTTTTTGCATGCTGAAGAGAGTCAATTGCGAAATAAAAATACCCATTTATATAAGAAATTGCAAAACTGCACGAGATAGTTTCATTTTCATCATTATAATGAAACCACTTTATTGATTTTTTTTGGTTACTGGAAGTGTCAATCGGAATATCCGCAAGGATCATATATAGATGACGTCAAGAAAAATTTCAACAATCTTTTCATATAGCTGTTACAATAGCCTACTGTTATATTAATTCCATCATTTTTATATTAAACCTGTATTTTTTCCACCGGGAAGCCATCCTTTCCAACACACAAATCCCGTTTCTTTCTTTGTACTCTATTGTATCCGCTTTCCCTAGAGACCGATAAGCTGTGTTGGAAAAGATGGCTTCCCGCTGGGAAAAAAATACGCCTTTAAGCCTGAAACATTTTATAAATTGATTCATTCAGTCACCATTGCTCTAAAATTTCATATAATGCAGAATTGCATCGCGAAAATCACGACCAACATATTTAAAATCTGTTATACATTATTTGTTATTCCAACCACACTATATTATGCAATATTCCCTACTATATTATATTGTTATACATAATACGAGACAGACGAACTTATAATTTCTTGAATGTAAATAAGGCAGTACAATATTTATGCATTAAAAACAGATGTTGCTTGCATACATTAATACAACAAAAGTTTATTTTTTAAAGCATACTACAAAAGTGCAATTCGTGATTTTGAATATCGAGTTATGATTGAATAACACGTTTATTCTTTATCTTTATTTCTTTACTTGTTTTGATAATATACTTTTGATAGATGTCGAAATGACAGAAGGTCACTTGTTACCGAATACACTATTACAGTTATTAATTATTTTAAATAATTCAATTGGTTTAAAACTATATTATTACAACAAATATAAATACTTTATATTAACCGTTTTTATGCATTCAAATTTTAATAAAATCAGCATTTTCGTAGAAATAAAAGTAGTTTCAGCACTTCTATTATCCAGGCTTTTCCGTTAAATCTCTTTTCTAAATGTTATTCATAAAGATAAACTTCAACAATATTTGTACATTTGTAATACTTTTAGTGTATAGAATTACGATTTAGCAGAACTCCGTAAAACATAATAGTATCATAACCTTTAAAGTTTATGATTTCCAAAAATAGAGTTACTTCTTTAGAACTGGTTTTATTATTTGTAAAGTAGAACAGCTTATCACTATATAATAGTTCATTACTAAAGATCGTAAAAAGTGACGTCAAACGATATCAGAGAATATAGAACGTGAACCCATTTATTTCTGTAAATTCATTGAACATAATTAAGTTCATTTGTTCTAACCTAATTATGCACATAAAGATTCACACATATCAAACTAGTTTTTAAAATATTATTAGATAGTATGGTTGTATTTAAATTGATTAAACCCAGCACAACAAAAAAAAAATGCATAATAAATGGCAACAGAACTAACAAATTAAAAATGGCGTACATGAGTCAAGAACGTCCAAAATGAAAATATCGAGCATATGAGTCAGAAACGTACCCAGTGGAATGGATATGAGGGTTAAAGAGTATACACAGGTGTTTTCTTGTAATTACTTTGCTATTTTGCAGGAAAAATAGTGATTGCCATATAGAACGGATATCGTTAAATGAACATAAATAATGTATATAGAACTAAATATGAGTAAATGGTTGAACTTAAAATGTACTCTATTTTAATACTTATGTATTTATGTGTGAAGCTCATTTTTCACGCTTGTCCACTAGTAATACTTTATGTATTTATGTGAAAAGAACAACGTCTGTTCACTCGTAATACTATATGTATTTATGTGTAAAAAAACAATTTTCAATGCCTGTCGATATAATAGTGCTTAGTGTACAAAAACAAATTACGAATATTCTAAAGTCCAGTTTTACCTATTCTAACTGTTGCTAACCTGTGAAATTCCACGAAGCAGAGCATTGAGATACATAGCGAAGATCCATGGTGAAAAAACTGGTTTGACGGTGAGGTAGTCCTGGATTACTTTGCATGTTCCAACATAGGGAATCCATGGATTACTCTGAAATGGAAACAATTCTATTCTAACATCAATTAAATAATAGGAAAAGTCATTAGAGAGGAATTAAAAGTATTTCTATTCACTCTTTTGTACAATCGAATCACACACTTTTCTAAAAAGAGAATAAAAGTTGAAAATGTATCGGATGGAAATTTATTCCTAACAAATAGTTGTTTCACCATAAATTTTTATTGTGATATTAAAATTATGGTGTGAATTTCTTCTGTGTGGATTAATGTTTCGTATTCAAGAAATACGTGCCGCCAAATATTCGAATCCATTCTGTTTATAACCACAGTACAAAAACTTCCATCTAAAAACAAAAACAAAAAAAAACGAAATTTCCACTGAAATATCGATGCCTTTAAATAATAATACAGTATAAAGGGCTGAATATACTTCAAAACAGGTTAATAAAAGGTCTTTTATACTTTAAAACTCACATCCTGAAAAGACCATGTATATTTTCACACAGCAGCAGTTCTTCGCAGATTTGACTTATTATATTCAGTGGAATAAATTCTCATTTTATTTTCGTCCTCTACGCTGTACAAAGATAAATTATAGTATTAAAACCTCAATGAAAAAATGCATTGTCAGATAGGAGTAATCATGTCATTGACCTTTTAAATGATGAGATTGGTTTTAACCTATATCCTTGAAGTGACCTTAAAATAAATGAGGAACATCTGGCACAATTTATTGATCCACTTTTCCCAAAACAAAGTACTTTAAAGTTCCGCAAGACGAAAATTAAAGTTATTTGAACAAATGTAAAATAAACCGGACAGTTGTAATGGCAAATCATTTGGACACATGCCAATAATATAAAACATGTCAACATAAAATCCCCTCTATGATCCAAAGCAAACAAAACAACAAGTCTAACAACGCGATGTATTATTTGTGTAACAACTCTAAAAGATAACAATATCGTTTGATAAAATAAATAAAATAAAATAATAACTCTTACCACATGCCCAAAGCGCCTATTTCTCTCTCGTCTATCCATTGGGAAGGTTTGAAGCACAAGTATCGTTCGTAATCTCAGCCTCCCCCTCCCCCCACTATGATACACACATCTCTAACTACCTCCCCCCCCCCCTCAGTACCATGTGATCTCAAAAACTTACACGCATCTTGTTTAACAAACGAGTTAATCCTTTTCTTCACAATATTCCCTTTAATTTGGTGGAGTTTACAACGTACAGGGATGCCCAGATGTTTGCGGAGCATGCTCTTTACACTCGGTTTTAGAAGATCGACGACTCTCCTCTCACCTACTGAGCATTCGCTGTCGTGGTTCCAAAAATCGAATATTTGCGTAAACTTTAAGGTGGTTTTCTGATGGTGTTTAATGAAAAAATATATACGACAAATTTTATGCCAGATATATTTCTTTTGAGAGAAGTTGATTTATCCATGCTCTAATCAGCACATAGTGTTTTAAGTAATTAACTGCAGTTTCTGACACTGTTTCTGTAAAAAGCCTTTGCTTTTATTTTATAGTCTTGATAAAAGCAAAGGCTCTTTGCAGAAATATTGACAAAAAGTGCTGTTTTCATTCGGATTTAATTATGTAAAATACTTTATTTAGAAAATGTGATATATAATTTTATGTACTGTATATAATTATACTATAGAGTTACCTTAATCACAGATTCAACTCGAGTAACATCCATAGCGAAGATCAATATCGGAATTCTATAAGATTTGTGAGAGATACCTTCACTTGAAATTTAACTTCTCAAGTACATTTTAAATGCAGAAGATGTTTCTTGATGCCACAAAAAAGTATTTGATAAGATATCAATTCATTGTCAAATCTTATTTATTCTTTTTCCAAAGGAAAAAAACTGGCCTTCTGTAGAAGGTCGGTTTTAAAATGTATAACGGAAGATTGGAACAAACTATAGATAGACTTTATGGCTTATTGTGTTATCTTATATTGGCACAGATAAATCTAAAGTCATAATTTTACCATCCAAAATAATGTTCTTAACGTATCATTAGGTTTAATCTCAATATACGAGTAAATAAGTAGAACTTTCTCGCGAGTTAAATATAATATAATTATTTAAATGAGTGTTAATAAATTGTGTAGGAAAATATTCCGGTTTTTTTTTAGATTACAGTTGAAAATAGTGTTCGTATGACTTCGACGTTGCGGCCACTCCTGTTAATTTGAATGTTTAAAGTGAGTTACGTGAATAGATCTGCCCCCTCTAAATAAATTTTGTTTACTTCTTCCAGTAAGAAACTTGCTTCCCATTAGCGTCGTTGTAAAATTATATTTATTGAGGATTTCACCTTTTGTATAACATGGCAATGTAGATAGTAAATTGTTGAAATTATAGCTTTATATAAATAGCTACATCAACAACACTCATGATCTCATTTGCTCATAAAATTCAGACATATTTTAGTTTTACACACATTGAGTATCACGATTTTCAACTGAAAATATGTTCATATAAAACTAAAAACTAATGCTGGATATGAAATTCAGGCAAACAGAAAAATAGAACGTACATTATCTTATTTATCTATGCAATTTAAGTTCAGCATGAAATATTAAATTAATGGAATATAATAATCTTGGAATCACATAAAATTTCCATTCAATAATAGACCTGAAATATTTGGTTTTCTGGTATGTTATAAAGATAAAAGAAAAATGAAGCATCTTTGACCGAGGAATTATGACGATAATATAGTTATTATATATAGTTTTCAACGTCAATATTTAACTAGGCTTGATACCGCCACCTTGCTTGATATTTTCTCAAAGTATATTATTTTATTTAGTTTCTTGGGTAATATTATATTTTGTTCTTTTAAATTAAATACAACAATGTTATGTAAATTTATGGTACATTAAAATAAATATATTATTCTTTTTTTTTAAGAAGCATTTCAAGGCCTCAGAAATATGTTTTGTAAATTTAAAAATTCTCAAAAATATATTGGAAATGTGCATATTTATCGATAATGCTTATCCTTGAAAGCCAGCATACCATTATACACTATGACACTCACTTCACCTTAACATTTAAAAAACGAACTAGGTTGCGTATTGTACTTACTCAACTCAGAAAAATACGACAATTAACTTACACGTGTTATCGCTTATTCGCTTCGTAAAAATAGGAATTCTTCTTATCGAAAATATGGTAGGAATGTTCAAAAATTTTGTAGGTTTACCTATTTTACAACGACGGTATGTGTTTTTTTCTTCGATTTTTTAAAAAGACGTATTATTATTAATTTTCATTTTTTTCAATTCTCGATAAAACACGTTTTATGGAAATTTAAGTAAAGGTTGTAATATTTTGGAGGCAAAACTGATTCAGGAGTCATTCGTCAACAATATAAAAAAAGCATTTCTCAGTTAGTTTTAATTATAAATTAATAGCTTTTGAAAAGAAAAGTACTTTATGGTGATGGAGAAAAACATGCCATGAAGTATTTTGCATTTATAAAGTACTTTAAGGTACAAAATATTATCATATTTCTTTCAAAATAAGCCATGTCTTAAAAATATTGTGATTTGTCAAAATGTTCTTGTATAACTAGCAGTTTAGCTTATCATGTGGTACAGAACTCCTATAAGATAGACCACCCTGTGAACTACTAAGATATTTGGTTAGTAGTATTGTCCAAACTGTGTATCACTGGTGATATAACGTGAAGGATAATAACAAAATTTACATATTATTTTTCTGCTACTTCAATATTCTGATTCTGATTATGCGTGACAGAAAACGACAAGTGTAAGAAGGGTACCCAAAATTTACGTGAGCTGTACACATTTCCCCCTTTTGGATTCGTTGATAAATATAGCTGATATACCTGTTTTTAAATATGAACTAAGTATAATATTTACTAAGAACAAATTTCAACTTTAGTGAAGAAAACTAAACATTTTTATGTTATTATACAATTCTTATAAATAATATTAAACATAAATGAAGCCAGAACATATTTCATGATATAATCACCTACAAAATGTTTTGGGCTATTATAATTGGATAATTTTATGTAGGCCTACTGAGCGAAATAAGATGGGAAAGAACACTGATTAAAAAATAGGAAGTCAGTTTCTATTACCAAATATTGTATTCTGAAAATGTCTTCTCTTTCGAATTTGAACCAAGACATAATATTTTGATCGTTTTCCAAATCACGTTATACTGAAGAAATAGAAAATTAATAGAACTAACGAGGGAACTTCACGAACTGTCCCACCTCGATTTTCATGAGACTTGGTGAAGTTATTGGTCTATGTGCACTGATTGCAGAAATTAAATTATAGCTGCCCATACAAAGGTTTGCCTATTTTATGCGAGGGCAAATATCTAAAACCTGAAGAATAAAAGTACTTCAAAAGCTATAGAAATTTGCATAATTATGTGTAGTGTTTTAGGAGTGTATCAATGGAAAAATACTGAAAGTTGTAAACTGTACTTTAACAGTCTTAAATAAAAGTAAAGTTCCAAAATCTAGAGAAATGCATTGCTTTAGGAGGTAGAAAAATAAAAATTTACGTTAGAAACTTGAAAATTTAACAGATTATATTTTAACCACATATGAAAAAACCCACCCCTCAAAATTTCAGAAAAATATATTAAGCCGTTTTTGTGTACTACATTTTTGTAATTGATATATTTCCCATTTAAAAGCATTGGAACATGCTGGAGGTGGTAAAACTTATGTTAACTTTGTAAGCTGAGTTAGCTGACTGCACAAAAAATACCAAATGGATTTGTTGGAAATTTTGTAGAGAGTTTCACTGTTAATAGAGGTGCATCATATCAAATTTTCATATTTCTAACTTCAAATATAATTTTTTTAAGGATTGTCATTACATTTAAGTTGTCATTTTTCAGAACTTTGCCCTCCTTCTTACAGGCAGCTTTAATTTAATTTTGAAGTCTCATGAAAATCGGGATGGGACAGTTAGTGAAGTTTCCTCATAAGATTATATTTTTATTTTGTGCAGATTTCTTTTTAACTGAAGCAGAATTTTAGTATAATTTAAATTGTTTTAGAAATTGTTGTATTGTTCGCACAAATCAATAATATCGCCAATAAAAGGAAAATGTATTATATAAAGAATTTTCATTTGCAGTGGAAAAGTCTGAAACGGTTCTAATCGAAGTTAGATGCCATTTTTATTTTATATTTAGGCTAAACTTTGCGTATGACATTACTAAATAGTTTAAACCCTTTGATATATCTGTGCAAAAATGTATAACCTCAAGATAAACTTTGGTAGTTTCTTAAAAGTTGGACCCTGTGTTTCATTCTTGCTTCATTCATGTTACTAAAAATACTGTAAGAAGAGTAGAAATCTGGGTTTCTCGCAACGAGCGAGAGTGCTTCAATATTTTGTTTTATGAAATTCTGTTTCAGCAACTCGGATGTAATATTGACTATTTCGTCTTTTAAAGAGCAAGCGACAGACATAACCCTGTTTAATAGTACGATTATATGTAACTTAATGATTAGTGCATAATAAACA
>JAQIWE010004772.1:0-10479 GCA_034698565.1 Campodea plusiochaeta
TTGATAGATGTGTGTGTGGTGGTGGTGGTGGGGGGGGGGGGGAATGACAAACCTCTATATAGTGTAGATGGAAGTAGTTCTGTAATGTGAGGACTGATGTAACGTGTTTAGTATAGGAGTTTGAAAATATTCTCCCATCACACTGAATCGATAAATTTAGAAGTATAATTTGAAGACGTTTATCGATCTTTCAATCAGTATTATATTTTTCTTGCTGGTAGGTGATAAATATTTGTATTCCAACAAGATTAAATAGTATTACCAATTTATGTTATCAGAATGAAGTACTTATTTATGCATGTTGGTTATAGTATCAGGGAATACATGTTTTGATCGGAAAATTCAGAGTATTACATTATTTTTGCATTTTACACTTTCTTCAATGCCAAATTTTCAATAAAATTACAGCATCAGTAGCTGAAGCGAATAACTAAATATATGTACAGTGGGTATTTATATTTGTTCATCCTTTTTAGCCTTGGCTTTCGTAAAAAATAAAAAAAGGCTTATAGGATGATCATGGCTTGTCTCTTGTCCTACTCGTTCGATTTCAGGATGTATATAACTATATAATTATACTGCACCAAGGCAATGAAAATTAGTAGAGATAAACGTTAATTTTCCGAAGGAAAAAAAGGCTTATAGGACGATCATTTTTGTTCTGTCTGTCTGCCCGTCCACACTCTATCTCCGTAAAAAATTAAGGCTTCCATTTTTCCAGGGGAAATAATTTGCTGCTTGTTATTCTGTATTTTCATCTCCACAAACTTTTCACAATTCGTTTATTTTCTAAGGAACCATTTGATGGATTTTAATCACAATTTCAGGATTTTAATAATTTTGTTCATCTGAAAAATCCACAATTTTAAATTTTCCTTTTCAAACTTTCTAACTTATTGATTTTCTCCAGAACAGCTAGTGGCTAGTTTATAACAGAATAAAAATATCTATAGTAAAAACTGTTCTGTAGGTTTCGAATTTGGAATTTCTATCTTCATCCTTCAAACATTTTTTTACTAATTTTTATTATTATTCCCTAACAATTGCCGCATTTTAAGCGTAACAAACCTTACATGGTAAAAATTGAAAAGATGAAATCAAGGTTTCCATTTTTCCAGGGGAAATAATTTTTTCTTGTCTATATGTCTTTCGCATCATGCTCCAGTAGACATTTACATTGTGGTAAAGTCACAGTAATCAACAAATTAATTCGCGACTAACTCAAAGAAATTTAAAAGATCGCCTTTTCTTGAAAATACCAAAGAGAAACTCAAATAAATGAAAATCTCAAATAATAATTGACAATTTGCGAGCATGAGTCATGGGAATTTGACCTTGAATTGTTAATCATTACCGGTACTAATAAACTTTGAATAATTTTAACTCCGTTTAATAAATAGATTTCTCTGCACTGAATACTAAATAACAGCAAACCAACCATTTTTAGAATAAATATCGACAAGTAGATGGAATAAATGTTCCGATATAAGTACTCGTTTGTTACACTTTGATTGATTATCGGTCGATAATAAATAGAAGCCACCAACTTGTGAAAAGAAAAATCAAAGGAATACACAAAATTGAGAAATTTTATTAAAGGTTTCGAATTCGGATTATAGAGTCAATAATAAAAATAAAGTACCAAAATAGTACAACGGAATACGGAAACTAAATTAAATATCAGAATTTAAAGGCGTATTTTTTCCAGCGGGAAGCCATCTTTTCCAACACTGCTTATCGGTCTCTAGGGAAAGCGAGTACAATAGAAGACAAAGAAAGTACAATAGAAAACAAAGAAAGTGTGTGTTGGAAATTGCAGCTCACCGCTGAAAAAATACAGGTTTAATAAGAAAATAAGAGAAAATGAAATTTACGTTGATTAAGTGAATAAAATCACTATAATCAGAAATAAAATTAAGATCAATGATTTTTAGTTGGAAAATTGTATCTGAAATCGGCATTAATTATCGATAACCAATCAAAGTGAAGCGGATTTTAAATATATTGGAAAAGATTATGGTAAATAAAAAGTTTAAATTTTTCGTATTTAGGAACGGTGTTCTAACTTCATTAATATATCATGTACTACAGCTACAGGCTAACGTCATTAATATATCATGTACTACAGCTACAGGCTAACCTTTGGTATCCGCACTATAAAAAACTGATTGTTCCGTGTATACAAAACGAAATAACTTGAACATTAGCCTTGATTCGATTCGAAACCTTCAGTGGCCCCCATAACCAGGTACCTATCCGTTGTACACGGCTGCTATAATAAGTCAAATTAATTAGTATACAGATGTATGCAATTAATACTGGGTAAAACTATAGATAAGACACAATTTTTAGGTTCAAAATACTGAGTGATTTCGTTTAGTAAATTTGGTGCAGCTTTAGAATTACCTCCTTTCGAGTAGATTTTTCGTCAATAAAAAAATATTTTTAATAATATTGATAAGTGGGAATAGAAACTTTAGTATTTTCTCGTAAAGTGATATTTTCTTGGACGTTTATTAAAAAGAATGAGCATTTGATGGCAAATGGTTCCTGACTATATCATGAGAAATCGTCTTCCATCACAACGTGTAATAATGGTGGAACTGGAAAGGAATCTGAAACTCCTGGTGATACACCAAAGAAATACTTGGTTGTATAAAATCCTGTCTTCTTAGTTTATATTATAGACCTAATAAATATAATTTGTTGTATAATATAAAAAATGTAAAGTAAATAATATTTCACTTTCGATAATAATATATCCATTACATCAGTATAATTTCAAATTCAAATGTATATACGGAACAAATCTGTTAGTGACTTATTCATCTATCACACCGTAATACAATCTTTTGAAATACTTCCAAAGACCAGTGAAGTGTTCATTGAAATATATTAGTTTAATTGTATGCGATTATGTTAACAGTGTACTGTACTTCATCAAATTTCCGAACTTTTGTAAGCTCTTTGATGAAGTAGTAAAGTACATAGCAAAGGACATTTGCAAATAAACGATCATTCATTGAACAACTTAGAAAAGTCATTATAGTTTCGAAGTGTTTTGTCTTCTATTTCCCTTTCGTCATTGCTCTCTTGACTTTTCTTTTTTAGATTTCTAAAGAAGTCTTATAGAATCTCTCTATTCGTCTGTATATTCTGCGAAGACATTTTAAAATAGTTCCCACCTCAATTATTCCTAAAAAAAAGTCAGCAAAATCATCCACATAGACTTGTGCAGATACTGATAACCATATTATGAAACAAGCAGATAAAAATAATATTTTAACTAACTTGCACTGGATAATAAGCTAGTAGTTAATATATTGTACTACCATACCTTTTCCCAGCTTTTATAACGGATGCGTAAGCTCACTTTAATCTAAAACGCTGCAAGCTTATGGTAACTTTCGTAAAATGACACAAATACTATGACTTATTTACATTTTAACAACAATGAGTTAAACTGTAGCTTTAATATACTGTATGTATATTCAAATAATTTATTGGTGGTAGGTTGTGTACTCCTGACTTGTCCATAATATGTTGATTACGAGTTGATTATATAACTCAAATAATCAGAACACAAAAATGCTGAAATTAATTTTCATTATAGCATACAACTGAGAATGTTAACTGCAAATTATTTTGATGGAATGGAGTTAAACAAAATGTAGATAAAAACCCATCTCCACTCAACTACTTTAAATTTTATTTCTTCTTTTCCTTCAGCAACTTACATAATAGTAAAAATAAGTGTATCTTACAATATGCAGCTGAAAGTACCGTAATAAAGAGTTAGTGTCAATGGCATTTCATTAACTTTTTCTTTCACCAGATTTTTCCTTAGAAATGTAACTTTATAATATACTCCTACATGAGCATTGTATTTCTGTCTAGCAATTTGTCACAAAGTCAGGTATAAAAAGTGAAAATGCTCGATATCCTTACAAAAGAATAATTATTTTGCAATAAAAGAAAAGTTTAACACAATAAACAGAATTCTTTGGATAAAAAAAGAATAACCTTCCTGACGTCAAATTTCTTTCTGATTATAGAGTAATTCATTTACTAATTTATGGAATTTGATCTTCAATATATTTTGGAAATATTGAATTTGTAAGGGATTATTTCATTTGGTTAAATTAAGATAAAAGCTGAGTGTTAAGCAGCGTAAAGAAATTATTTGCTTTTCAATAACTTATTATTATTGATAGTCAATAACAAATTTACTGAAATCTTATTACGATAAAATATGCAACTCGTAAAAAATCATTGCATATTTTTATAGAAAACTACATGCAACAATATTTTTAAGTTCCAATCATATTGATTGGATCACCAGCTGAAAAGTTTTCATACTCGTAATATATAGAACAAATAATAAGTTCTCGAAAAATTATGGATGAACCTTAATAAGTATAAAGTAAAGAGTGTAATGCATGAATCCCTTAACTATAGCAGTCAATAAGTTAATTCAGTTGTTACATTTTTTTTATATATTGATCAGTTCATGTCTAAATGTATATATTTTGATGGCGACGATACTAGGCCTACTACAGTATACAAGAACTTCATTTGACAGATGATATCTATAAATTACAGTTTGACAACTTGTGATAGAAGGATTAGGTCCCAATATTAATTATTATTGTTGATACCGGATCGTCGGCAAAGCGTCATCATGATTGTCGCGAGCGTAAAAAAAAACAAATATAAATCAAAGTAAAGTAAAATTTTGA
Source organism: Campodea plusiochaeta (assembly GCA_034698565.1). Classification (NCBI taxonomy): domain Eukaryota; kingdom Metazoa; phylum Arthropoda; class Diplura; order Rhabdura; family Campodeidae; genus Campodea; species Campodea plusiochaeta. The sequence continues at coordinate 4,740 of JAQIWE010004772.1, forward strand.
CTTTTTTTTATTCTTGAGTTAAAAAAATTGCATTAATTTTTTCTGTACGTGCTTAATTGCTATTTTATACTTTCGAAACATAGCATTGAGGATTATGCCTACCGTCCCCCCCCCCCCCCCATGGCACCGACTACTGATTTTAAGTCTACAAATAATTTAATCACAGCTGTAGTTCCCAATAACTTTACAAGATACACGTCAATCTCAGGAGTATATATTTTTATCATTAAAATTTTAAACCGCAGAGTTTCCACAATAGTTTGAATAATAAATATCATGGAAACTATAAGATAGCATGATAAAGCACCAAATTTAAACTCAATTAATATGCTATTTCTATAACTCCAGTCTATACTTCACTACCAGAAATCGAGGTTGTTGGATGTTTCTTCAAAGCAGAAAAAAATCACTTAATTCTTTCATACTTAATATAGATTATATTAAATTATTTGCACATCCTTATTATGATCACTTCACAGAATACCAGCAAACGAAAAAAAAATACTCGCCTTCCTAAAAAAAGAACTGTTAAAGTTAAATGATGTAGTCATATTTGTTTGCTATTTTACATGGTTAATTGCATTCGTTTTCTATTTCTCTTTTCAATTACTTTGTGAGAGCCCCAGAATAATGTTTTTGGATATTGACTACGATATGTATTCGTTCATTTAGGAAATAGTGCACTTTGGAAGAACATTTAAAATTAACCTTAAAGTTTTGAATGTTGATTTTGACATTAGAATAAAGATCTGATGGTTTTACTTATTAACATATAAAAATGATGATTGCATGATTGGTCATAATTATGTTACATCACAATATTCTCTCCAGTACTCTCTGAATTCAGCAAGTGTCAACTTTGTACTTTAGGAACAACACTCATATACAAAACAACGGAATGTAAGTGGCAGTTCAAAGAAACAGTGCCTGTAGGATTTGTGAAACTTAATTAGTAACATAATATATTTATACTTCTTTAAAGTTACATTGAGCGATGTTTTTATATACTGCAGGATTCCAAACCACATTGTATAGAGTATTGCGTGAACCTTTATATTGGTGTTGTATATTGTAACTATACAACATTTATCTCAGTTATACGTACAGTCAAGCTGTTCAGCATTAGCTTCAATTCATTACTGTATACATGAATGTAAATGAAAAACCTGTACATGCTAATTTTACTCTTTCCTACCTTACTTTACAAAGTAACGTAGTTTTGCATATTCAAGCACTGCCATCTGTCTCTACTATAACGAAGAGAGCAATTTTCAATTTGAAATATGTATATTTTTTACATTTTGAGAAACAATATAATGGATAACAATATGATACTAATTTTCAAAACACATAACATAGTTCATTTCCAAACTGTTAAGATTTATATATTCACTATTATAAGCTATTCAAAATAAAATTTTATTAATGCATTACAAATAATGCATCAAATCTATCAGATATTTATATCATTCTTACCTTAAAGAGAGAACATGTTTGATAATACAGTATGGTACAGGCTATACCTTAAATGATAAAGAAAAATCCACGCTGCCCTTTTATAATTTTCTTCTCCTTTCCTATACGGTATACCCTATAACCTCTCCTTACAAAAGTAAAACAGTAATCAAAGTTATGGGAAGTATATTGCTAAAATGCTTATAACAAAACTATCTAACTTATACAAACGAATAGTCTGAAAAGTAATAATACAAATTGGTAGAATAATAATAAAATTTAAAATCATTTCAGTATGTAAGAACAATCTTGAAAATATCATGGTAAATAATCCTTTTCCACACATACAGTATATAATTATATAATGGTATATATATAGTTTTCCTCACCGTTCATTTTTCGAGGTCTGGTTTTACAAGACGCAAAACATTTTCATCTTATTTGGCTTCACTCATTATTCCCACTGCAAATTATTTGTATTATTCTTACAAACTTTCTGAGATTCAGACAAAGGATATAGTGAACAATGAGTAAATTAAATTTCTAATATTTTATTTCGTACTCAGTCCCGTTAAAAATGAAAATGTTTTAGATATCTAGAAAGTATAATAATAATAATAAAATATTCACTGAGAAGGGAATGCTATTTATATGTTTGAATCCATATAGCCCTGCTATTATTTTTTTATTTTTCATTGTAGTTATTTTAATATTAGACGATTGGGTGTCATGAATGGCACATCCTAAAAATTAATGTTGCATGTCCACTGTATTAAAGTTTATCAATGAGCTTCTAGGAAGTATATACATGCGCCATGTTTGCTGTGTAATATTTTAGATAACAATATTACAGTCCACTATAATTATACTTTTACAACAGATACGATTGTTGTTGTGGGATAATTTAATAACAATCGTGAAAATTGCGAATCGCTGACTACAAAAAGTTTAGTTTCATTATTAAACCTTTACTTTTTTTCAGCGGGAAGTCCTGTTTTCCCATACACATGTTCCGTTTCACTTTCTTTGTTTTCGATTGTACTCGCGTTTTCGAGGGGCCTTTAATCTGTGCTGGAAAACGGGACCTCCCGATGAAAAATAATGGACCTTTAATGATGAACTGAAGAAAACTCTTTGTCAGCAGAATTTGGTAATTGTCAGCAACAGCAAATCTTTTCGTTATTATTTCTCTTTTCAATTAACTCTATTTATGTTAAAAGGAACATTATAAAATTATGAAATTCAATTCAATTCAGTTTATTGTTAAAACGTAAATTAATCCTGTCATAGCAAACGCTGATAATTTATATATATGACTTATGAGGTCATAAAATATGACAGCCCTTCAATACAGAAAAAGTAAACCAAGAACTTTAGAAGCTTAAATCCACCTTGAAATGTACTATGACATGTTTTAAAAATTTCGTATACATTTCCAGGCAATGAGAAGACGGCTTTTATATATGTTTAGTTTTTGCCTTTCGATTGGATTAAAGTTTACGCAACATAGCATAATCAAATTATCGCATTGGTTACTGAAGTTGCCGAGTTACAGTACTTCATTTGAAATTAATCACATTTCGACAACCAGAGGAGGTACACCCTATATGGAATGGAGACAAATGTAATTTTCTACATGAACAATCACTATAACTATTATAAGTCATTATTAACTGTGGCTGAGACTGAGAGTAATATTAAATACTCTATGACACTCAGATTCTGAGGACTTGTCATTTGCGTTTATTCCACCATATTGTAATGAGTAAACAATCAGTAGTAATATGAAAACACTATTTCAAAAACAGATATAGGATTGCCAATCATCTGCATTATTCCATTATATGTATACCTGTTTTTAGATGCGACCTGCATCGCATCTATTGTTCTTGGTATGTCCGTCCGTCGGTTGAAACAGCTCCTATACGGCTGAAGATATAGTGACGTACACAGAAAAAAATATCAGAAAAATTCATCCAGATTCCAGATGACCAGATCACATTTTTATTTTCGAGTCGATCGATCGAACTTTGGCGAATATCGAGTCGCAATATGAGTCGAAGTTCCAAAAACTATAGAATTGCATTACGCTGTGGTAAAAAATAAAAATTTAAGTTAGAAATTTCAAAATTTAACAAATTATACTTTAACCAGATATAAAATACCCCTCAAAATTTCAGAAAAATCTATTAAACCGTTTTCGCGTAATAAATTTTTGTAATTGACGCATTTCCCATAAAAGCATTGGGACATGCTGGAGATGTTGAAACCTATGTCAACTTCGTAAGCTGACTGCCAAAGAGTAACAAATAGATTAATTAGAAATTTTGTGGACTTTTCACAGTTAATAGAAGTATATCATACCAAATTTGCAAGTTTCTAACTTCAAAAATACATTTTTCGTATATTAACAACACATTTAAATAGTCCGTTTACAGAACTTCACCCTCGTATAAAACAAGAAAACCTTCGTATGGGCAGCTATAATTTAAATTCGGTGATCAGTACACATAGGTCAATAACTCCACCAAGTCTCATAAACATCCGGGTGGGACAATTCGTGAAGTTCCTTCGTTAGATAATTACAATACAATTATTGTGAATATAACTAAAAAGTTTCACCTGTTCAGTTACAAAATAAGGGAAAACGTCTTCTTAGCAAAAATGCTGGAATTTATTATTATTATTATTATTATTTTATCTGAAGCATGTATTAAGTTCCAGTTAAACATAACTATTATGATATCATCAATGAAATCAAACTTCATAAATCGTGAGATAAGAATGTTTAGCTGAAACATGTAAGCTTGTGAAAAAAATATTAAATATTTCGTAGATATTTCAATATTCATTTATCATATTGAAGCAACGTTATGAAAAAGAATAAAATAAACAGATTAAGACTGACCATAAATAATATTTCATAATTAGAAACTTTGATACGATTAGATATACAAATGACAGTTTTTCAGTACATTGTTGTTGTAAATCTTGGCATTCATTTTATAATTAATCACCTTCAGAAGTGAAGAAAACCATTCTGTTACAAAGAATTTCAAATGTAGCATGGTATTATTTTTATTCAACTTTTAAACTGTAAACATTTATTTAAATATTCGTAATAATGGTGGGAATAAAAGAAATTAAGAAATACTGACAGTACTACAGAAATATCTATGATGAAACAAAAAGGGGGGAAAATACACAGAGAGTATAATGTTCAACAGTATTTCAGATCATCTTTATAAAATCAATTTGTATATTGGAACCTCTGGATATATGATTAATTTGTAAATGAAAATATATTCAGTACAGGGTATCAAGCCTTTTGGAATAAATTGGTAAATGATGTGGAGAATTACTGTTACACATCATACTTTAATGAATCTGTAATTTATTTACTCTGTAAATGTTAAATAAACATGTCAATTAAATGAATACTTGGAAAAAGGTTTCATTAATGTTATACGAAATAACAACTATACTTATCCTCGTAATTGCATGGATGTAGTGCGAGTAATGCATGTCTGTGAAGTTGACAAGTACTGTAGTCTGATGATGCTACATAATATGCCGCACTCATTTCCCTGTCACTAATAATGATTATATGGATATTCGTTTTTGCTGTGAGAATTTTTTTGAAGTTTTATCCTTTCATTTTTATGAAGTACTCATAATGCTGTGTTTAGGAACTCTTGTCCTTCCTAAAATTAGGAAATATGAAAATCAAGAGAATATCGATGAATTTTTTTATAGCGAAATCTAAATCTATTTCTTTTATAACGCGAAATTGAAGTTCATGTATGATCATTAATTATGGTAAACCCACTATCTTGTACTTAAAGATCAAGTAACAGGGTAAGCCATGTTTTATGATATTTTACTATAAACATAATCGGCAGGAGATATTAAATACATAACCAACTCCAATATAACAATTTCCTTGTAGAACGGCAGCTACATGACGATAACTGTTTCGTGATTTCGAATGTTGATGACGCCACACTGCTATGTAAAGTTTATCGTTCGGGATATATCAGCGGAATGCAGGGAAAACTTGTTTATGTTACACTGTTGCATTAGTATATACATACCAGAAGTAAAATTCAAGCTTCAAATTACCTGCTGTTGACGATTATTCTCGATTTCGTACTAAATCTCTCGGAGAAATGTGACGTCACACCTTTAACGCCTTTTTTAACGAAGTGTTTTCTCCCCGTTAACAGCAATTAAAATTACTAAAAATCATTATTTGAACTTATATTAACAATAACTTTAAGGTAAT
>JAQIWE010004773.1:0-10477 GCA_034698565.1 Campodea plusiochaeta
ATTCACAATGGCCCCGATGATGGTTATTTTATAACCGAAACCTGGTCGGTTGAATAAACAATATAAGAAGAACTTTAAGGCAGATTTTATTTCATCATACAAATGACTAATGTTAAATTATAATACAAAGTATATTACGATTCCGAGAGGATGATCATGACTGGACTTATTATAAAACAGTGAAGACAAATCATAAACATGTGTAAGTTCTAATTCAGGGATATTAATTTCAATATAATGACTGAATAGTTTTGGAAATAGAATCACATCTTCAGACAATTTAGAATTTAAAGTAGGTTCAACTCAATGAGCTTTAAAATTATTTTATTTTTATAAAAACTGAAACGATCAATCAATCATCGGGGGAAAAAATGACATGAAATTCTTCATGCGTAATGATATAATTGTGAAATTAAAGACCAAGAAACAAATTTGATATTCTTAGTTACCAATTTTATAGTGTAACTAATATTCTAATTGCAGTATAATAATGTATTAATTTTTTTAATGATCAGTATAAAATAATAATATTAAACTTAACTTTACTACTTCATGGCCACATCCCATATTGTAACAGAAGAACAAGTGAACAGACAACCAATAATATATAATTATAAACTGTTATATTTATAAATATATTTGCTATATTTTAAATGTCATAGCTGACAATATATTCTCTGCTTATCACACATCTTAGAAAAAAAGTTATAAATATTGAAAATATGTTTTGAATATCGAAAAAAAAGTGGGAAGCTGCTTACTGATTCAATTTTAAAATCCTAAGTTAATTTTGTATGTTTTCTGTTTGTTTATATTTGCCTTTAACTTTCATAATTTGTAACACGTTTGAAAATGAGCTTACAAAAAACTTGAAAATTTACGGAATAATTCTGTATTACTGTCTGAGTATAGAGCCTTCTTGAAAATGAATTATCAACAATGTCAGGCTATGGGCTTCCACGAATTCTTGCCTTATAGCAAAAATAGCAAATCGATTCTGAAGCAGCAGTTTGCAGTATGCTACGACCGTCGTCACAATTAAATCCCAAGTCACCATAAATTTGCATTTTTCACCACCAAATCGAATTATTGAAAACCCAAATTTAACTTTTCATTCACTGTGGTCTTTCTACAGCCATCTGCAGTGTAAAAGAACTTTTTTTTAAAGAAACTCATAGAAAAAAATCATTAACCATTTTAATTACTGTATGCTTTAAAATACTTTTTACACCGCCGAACTTAAAATTACGTGGGGAACTGTGAACACACCCTCTACTAATTTATGTCACTGCGGTGTGATGGATTGCTTTTGACGTGACAGGGCACATCGAGAAGGGCCGTAATGGTTCTGGAGATACCTCCTGAAAGCAGGGGTGTAATAAGTGGGGGTTCCAACTCCTCTCTACCCAATATATATTATCAGATATGGTTGAATGTCGAGCCTTTTCTATGGAAGTAATTGTGTTGCCCCGACAAAGGTTCACGAGTTCTATATCGAAAACTATGTTAAATCGTAAAAGAGTTGTGTTGCCTCCGAAAAGTCGACCTTGTCTTTCCAGCATTATTGGAAGGCTCGATTTGCTCGAGAAACGAAACGCGTCTCGTCGAGCGACTCGGCAAAGATACACATAATACTCTTCTCTATAGTGTTTACTGTTACAAGAATCGGTACTTTTAAAAACTGTTGAAGACTATAAACTTTAAGCTTTGGGCAATTTAGAATTCAATCGATATATCCTGCGAGATTATGCAATCAGACATGCAGAATATCTGTGGGTTTGAATCAAATTACAGGGTTACAGAGTAAAATGTTTTTTTTTTAATTCTCCGGTATAAATAATAAATTGAGCTTTCTAAATTTAACAGTTGCAACGTTTTTGTATTATTTTTTTAGTTTATTAATTAATTGAAGTTATTGCTGTAGGTCTACTCGATTATATTTTTACATCATTTCGGCAATATCTAAATTCATAATAAATATTGATTATGATACCAATTACACTTTTAAGTTTTAATACACTTTTTCAAAATTAAAAATAGGCTAGATGAATAATGAAAATCAAATTTGTGTTTCAACTTTTTTTCATAATTGTACAGTATTAGGCCTTATATAGGTTTATCGGTTTATATGTATTATTCCGTATTTGTAGCACAATAATAATGAAAATATTTATTCAGAGGAATCGAGGATGGAGCAACCCGCCACTGCGTATTATTTCGTCGTGTGACTCCCTCCCCCTCCCCTGTCCTCCTACCGTCACAGAATGATTGAAATCACGTGACAATTCCCAGCAGACGACGACACTGTTTGTCTAGGTGTCGTGTGCTAACTTACGTTGACAGACGAGAAGGTTAATATGGTTTACGTTAACGCAGTAAACTCATCCACCAGCAGCAAAGGGTGCCAAACACAGCAAAATGAGAGATGAACTGTTCAGTAGTTCAACAGGGTTGAGTAGTTCTACAGATGAAGTTTGGTTTTGTAATTTAGATGGTTTGTAAGGAGCTAATCTAACCTGACTTGCGACTGAAACTAGCGTGCTTCCTGTTGGTTTCCAAATATAAATCTAAAAATATACATAATTTTAAACTAATGATACTAGTCTAAGGATTAACACTTGATATTTATAAATAATAACGAAAATTTGATGTTCTCTCGAAATTATTATTAAAAAATTGATTTTTTCTTTCCATATGGTTCAATTTTACACTGTCAATAGAAAACATTTTGAAACTTTAATTATTATTATTTTTTTCCCAATTTTTTCTTCATTTTCAACCTTCACATAATAATAGGCTACGTCTATATATAATTTCTGACGTGATGAGCTTGAGTCCTATAATTTGATCTATGGATTATAAGATTTTTCTTGATCGAATTTATTGTAAGTCATAATAACTTTGAAAATGGTTGAAAGAAAACCGTTGCAAATTACAATGCTAAATAATTAATTAAAATATTGCAGGCTACACTTTCGTGAAAACATTTGTAACACAGACAATCTCCGGAAAAGTGCAATTACAGTTGTCCACATTATTTTCTATGTTTACACGGATTTTTCTAACATAATTATTATGCTTAACCCCATAGTCGCGTCATAGAGAAAATTACCTTTGTACAAATTGTAACCCCTGACATGCTTATTATATTATTTCCTCGTGTAATATTATATATTCTGTACCTGAAAGTCGACCAATGACAAATTAATATTTATGAATTTGTATGACACAAAATTAAAATTCAATTTCTCACACGAAGATCTCATCCAACAGGGTTACCAGCAGAGTCTTTCGTTCTTTCTACACGGTTGTTACGAAATAAAAACTAATTTTCCCATTCGTTATTGTTGATAAGATTTTTTCTTTTAATTATGCACATTCTGATTGCTTACATTATGGTATGTTATACCGGTATGGCGGTATTCATTATTTCATTCTGTTTAAAAAGTAGCTATATTGGCGCCCAGTGGCCACCAGGGAATAGAATTTACCACCAGCAAATTAATCTCGTGGCCAAAATTGGTCACAAGCGTTTCCATTTTCGAAAGAACATTTTTACGAAATATTTTCGTCATATATATCATTGGAAAGAGCAGAAAAAGACACACATTTTAATGTACAATACGACTATTCATATGGAATTTACAATAAAAACAGTTAATTTTTTAAATTAAAAAAATACACATTAGTCATCTACCTATATTCTAGACTAATAAATTTGAGAAGATGGATACGAAGACCATGTGTTATAATTTGTTTGAATTTTTGCGGCAGTGACCACCAATAATTTACTCCGGTGGGCACTTTAGCCACCGATTTTGTGAAAACTTTTGCTCAGACTTGTGTTTAAGTTCCGCGATATTTGAACAGATAATTCTATTTTTAGCAAAATGAGTTATTTTAAAAATAATTCTAATATGCTGACGTCAATCACGTCATAAAATTGAAAGTTTTCAACAGTAAAAGAACTAGAAAGATAATATCAAAGTAATTTTTAATAATCTCAGTGTAATAGTCAGTGTGTACCAAGTGTACGGCAAAATGATAGACTATTTAAACAAAAAAGTCAATTCTCAAATATTTCTGACTTCGAATAAAAAAAATACACACTTGTTAAGGCATAGGCTATTTTTAATTAATAAAAAAATTGCTAGCGATTATGCTGTCATAATTATTATAATGAAGTTTTCTAACGTAAAAATAAAAATAGATCCTGTGATCTGGAAAATTTCTGATGGTAGTAAGAAGGAAAATTGATATTATCAATTGCTTTTTAATTTCATATCGTCGTCCCATGTTTGAAATAAAATATTCTAGCAACCCTATTCTATCTGTCTATCATGTCTCAGATAGTCTGAAAGTCATTATGGTATAATAAAGCGGGACAATTGGGGGAGTAAATTGCGCATTAAGTAATTTTTTCGCATCTTTTTAACCTCGTTGAAGGTTAACTTTGTATTCAAGTTCATGGTCACCTTTATCACAAATTATAAAGAATCACCGGATGACGAGAATAAGATGGATGACTAATTTTCGGAAGAATTCGGGAAGTTACGGAATTATTTATTTATTTATAGGGTTAAAAAAAGTCCAGCCGCGTGACGACAGTTTTTGGAATTGGTGTAAATGCATTTGCTGGTGATGTAATAGGCCTACAGTATCTGTTTCGTTTTTTTTTTTTTTTGCAAGATTGGCGGTTTTTCTGTGAGAAGAAATAATTTTTAGAGGTCTATGATAAAGTTTATATTTTGTTAATATTTTGATATTTTAAAATCATCCAAAATCTTTTACATTTTTCTATAATAATATTGATTATTTTTCGTAGATCTTGGAAATAAATTATACAATATTTTAGTGATATTAAATTATTGTTTGACAAACGCGTGAGGCAATTTACTGACTCTGAGTTACTGATGTTTATTAACAATCAGTGTTAGAAACTTGCTTTATTTCTCAGTTGTCCTCAGGACAAGTGCATCAGATATTTTACTTGTCCTCTAAAAAAATCAGTTGTCCTCTATGATTCCTCTTAAAAGGATCTTATACCCATTGATTGAGACTTACATCTTTTAAAAGTTTATGTTGAATAGAATTCAGCATGTAAACAATTTTTGTGTCAAATGAAATTCCAAGAAGATGGCCTGTACTGATGTTGTTCAAATCATAATAATTAAAAGAAAATCTTCAATCAGTTACAATCGCACAAAAGATCACTACCTAACGATATAAAACAACAAAGCTTAAAAAATAAGTTATTACATCCATGAACAACATTCTAAAACTATCTGGTACTAATTTATTATAATAAAATTAGCAAGACTCAGAAATGACTCTAAAGCGAAGCCGTAATGTTCACGAAAAAGTCTTCAAAAAGGAAATATGAGGGGCAGGCTCCGGAAGAATCTGTTAAAATTGATTATAATTTTCATGAATATAGTGCTCTAAAAACGAACTATTATACACTATTGGAATATGCTCCAAAACAAAGTATTTCGGTCGTGGAGAAATGCTTCGAAAACGATGGATTACATCATCTATGAAAACGAATATAAAATACTGATGTTTTGATATAACAATAATTAGTTGTCCTGAGGACAACCTTGTTTTGAAAATTGGTTGTCCTTTAAAAGAAGTAGTTGTCTTGGGACAATAGGACAACCAGTAATTTCGAACACTGAGTATAACCCTAGCTTTTAAAGAAAATTATTGTTATAAGTTAGATTTTTAATAAACAAGTAAGGGAGTTGTGGTTACTATGCATGAGGGGGGATCAATAAGTATTTTACAAGTTATTTTATTCAAAAATTATTCCTCTCACAAAAATCAAAATATACGTTTGAAAGACCTACTCTTCCTCTACAACTCAAGTAATTTTCATTCACATTGAACCATCTGTTCCAATGTTGCATGGAGTTTTGCATTACAGTACAGTAAATTTCAACATTTTGAATGGGGATATGAGTTTAATTTTTATTTTTATTTTTCACATCCACAATATATTTCCCAAAGCTTCAGTATCAATATAAATTTCCTTTAGAGTTCCGTTTTCCAACACCAGGTTCCGTTTTCCAACACAGTTTAAAGATCCTTGAGAATCCGAGTACAATAGAGAACAAAGAAAGTGAAACGGGACATGTGTGTGGGAAAACGGGACCTCCTTCTGAAAAAAAAAACTACACGTTTAAGTTATATATATATATATATCATGTCAGAATAGTTATTTGTAAATGTCACTGGACGATGACAGATCATTGGAAGATGTCAGAGGTTCAGTCTTCTGAAAGGACAGTTGCACCCTCCGCACATGTCGTACAAGTGACGTCTGTAAACGTCAATTCCTGGGCATAAGAAACATTTCACCTCTTGTATTTTGATATGATATAAATAAATTATTATCACACAGGCAATTTCAAGACTACAGTTTGTTAGAAAACATTTTCAGGACCATGATTGCCATTAAAAACTAGGAGGTAAAAACGTATATCTTCTTCTTCCGTGGACGACATCCATGCACTGCACGGGCTGGACAGAATATTTCCACTGTATATAGGCTACAAACCTACAATATACTACAGCATGCTCGCCAGACATGAAGCGCAGTATTAAAACCGTTAATGTCAATTTGCAATCGAATACGCCTGTGAAAATCCATTCATGCAACCATACCGATCACTGTGATCACTGCCTGCAGATGCTACAGATGGATACTGCTGCCTTACATCAGGGGGTACCAATTAACCCCACTCTCCCTCTATGCAGGAATGGATATAATTATTATACCTTTCCTAATGAATACCCACCCAAACTTATTCAAAATGACGAAATTTACAGTACTCTCGCACAAAACTTCATGCCATAGTGGGACAGATGGTTCAATGTGAGTGAAAATTACTTGAGTTGTAGAGGAAGAGTATGGCTTTCAGACGTATATTTTGCTTTTTTGTGTGTGGAAAATTTTGGAATAAAATAAGTTGTAAAATACTTATTGATCCTTCCTCGTACTTAGTGTTCTAACTGGACAGGTGCTTGCATTCAGAATATCGGAATTTATATTTTCCTGTTTTCAGTTAGTGATAATTTCAAATAGCCCGTCCTTCACAGAGTGAATCGTTAGGCGAAAAAGTAATTTATGATTTCCTATTTATTTCTTATTGTTCTGTAAATAAATAAATTACAAATAAATAATATTATTTTATTTTTAAAATAATAGTGTTTAGAAGTTTTGTACGCTACAATCGTTCCAACATGGACGGCTATTTTCGTAAATCCGTTAAAAAAGAGAGAAATAAAGTTAATTTATAGGTGCGCACTTAATAATTAGGTAGGTTTACAACTTCAGAAACTTTTCTTGACATTCCTGAGATTATTATTGTAGAGTTCATTTGTTAGAAATATTGTGATAAAAAAGTTAAAATCATCATTTTCCTTCTCCGAATGAATCATTCGGCTGAGGAAAATGATACCTAATTGTATTGTAAGAACGAAAACTCCAGTGTTCTGAATAATACACCGATCCAGTTAGAATCCCAACTAGTTACTATGTTCGTAGTTCCCTTTTGTTGAAAATATTAGTTTCATTTCATTGATATTCATACAGTTCATCACGTTTTACCCATGGAGATAAAGTATATATAAAATAAGGGTTTTGTCATATTTAATATAATTGATTAACTCCACGGGCTTTACTGTAAATCATATTTTCTAGTTTATGTGAAGAAACATAATTTATTTTGTATCGCTAACTGCAATATTTATCACATTATTATTATTATTATTTTCGTTGAAGAGTTGTAATATAAAATTAAAGCATTAAATATTTAAATAATAACAATTTTATATTATATTTCATGCCAAAACACACACAAACAATCTGTTGAACAGACTAAAATAATAAAAAAATTGACGATTGGAAATACTTCAATAAAAAATAATAACAAAATATAATATTATCTACAATAAACAAAGAGAGAGACTTAAATCCCGCTTTAAAATTTAAATACCCAGCGCCTGAAACATCTGCAATCCGCGTTCCAAAACAAACGCACATGTCCACGTACTGCGCATGCTCAGAAGTTCCGTGACGTAAGAGTTGAATATCAGCTGCTGGTTGGAATAATTTGCCAACAGACAACAAAAAAGTGTTGTGGCAGAATGTTCTTACAAAACAGTGGAATACTACAATCAGGTCAGGTAAGAAAAGTTGTTTTTCTTCATATTTGAACACTTTTGCATGTTTGATAACAACAAATGATATTTAAAAGGGTTGATTTTCTGTGTTTATTGCATGATTGAAGTCAAGGGTTGTCTTATTTGCGACCTCACGTTGTGATGTTTGTTTTTGCCAAAATCGGTATTGTTATTTACATTGGCTAAATGACTGTAACATATGCTTATCATGAATAATGATAGTCCTCTATTTATGGTACAGATAATATTTTGACCAACTGATTACGTCAAATATCTAATCGTGATAAATGTGAACTAAAGCGATTTGAACGCGCCACTTTTAAAATTTCGTAACAGCTCATCGTGACCTCTGAAATTTAATTTGATATAGTGATCATTAAATGTTACGAAAGCATCTTTTGAAAGTTTCCTTGATGTCAACTTGATTTTTATAATCATAACATCAGGACGAATTTTAGTCAGCGTGGTTATCGTTATTTTGTTTGTGGAATTTGGGAGAAAGTGAAGTTAAAAATAGCCCATTATTCTTTTTGATTGTTGTACCGTTAATACCGTACAGGAATGTGTTTCGATGGTTTGACAATCTGTTTGATATTATTGGCAGCGATCAAATTTGTTTTCTTTGTTGTTTATTTATAACCTTCGAATGCTCATATCAAATATCTCCGAATGTTCATATCAAATATAACAACTGTTATTTTTGATATGAACATCAAATAATTATATAGGCCTATTACTATACAGCTATAGGTTCGATAGGTTCCGTGTTTCACGCTTTTTATTTCTTTATATCATAATTATTATATAATAGTCTACATGTAGTAAGATTGGACGCTTCAGACTCACAAGTACAGTGCCATCTTCATTTATTGATTTAAAATATAAGAGAAAAGGTACCAGCATGTAATTATAAATCAATCCTACGAGCCCGTATATTAGTGTAATTAGGTTTCGAAAAATACACTCGAAAAAAGGAAGCTTGCTGGTTATGCTCCTATCTGCATATTAGTGTTCTAATTGGACAGGTGTTTTTATTCAGGATTTCGGAATTGATATTTTATTGTTTTCCAGTTAGTGATCCTTTCATATGGCACAAATGAATTATATTAGGCGAAAAATAATTTATGTTATGCTATCTTATTTATTTCTTATTGTCCTGTAAATAAATAAATTACAAATAAAAATATTATTTTATTTTAAAAATAATTATTTTTAGAACTTTTGAGCTCTGTAATGGTTCCCACATGCTGGATGGCTATTTTCTTAAATCTGATGAAAAAAAAGAGAGAAATAAAGCTAATTTAATAGGTGCGTATACGTAATAATTTGGTAGGTTTACAACTTCAAAACCTTTCTTGACATTCTTGACATTCCTGAAATATTGTTGTAGAGTTTCTTTGTTAGAAATATTATGATAAACCAGATAAAAATAAATTATTCCTCTTTCCTCACTGGATCGTAAGAACCAAAATTCCATAATTCTGAATGAAAACACCGATCCAGTTAGAATCCTAACTATCTGCCTATATATATCTGACTTTCTTTCATAAATATTTGATCTTAGATTATTAACGAACATGTATAATCCGAATGCATTGCTTATTTATTATGTAGTCCATTGTGTATAGACTTGTAAGACGTTGCCGAAACAAAACAAACTCAATTATGATTGTGATTATAGATACTATAGATCTACGGTCATTTATAACTGAGTTAAATCAATATTTCTGTACCTCTGAGAAAAAGGAGAATTTAATCATGATCCATTGGTATTCTTATGGTGTTATTGTTCGTTCTCCTCTGATCCATAGGTACAGAAATATTGCACGAACTGTTGTACGTTATGTTACCATTCTACCGAAGTGTATAAAATGTACAAGTTTAGGTCTATCAAAGTAATTAAAGGGTTACCTGCAGATAATGAATTTCCGTTTTCTGGAATTTTCTTGTACCTTGTATTATTAAAGACTTTTTGCAAAAAGTTCGACATTTTTTTTACCCAACGGATCAAGAGATTATATAGTGGATAGATTTTCCACAAGGTAGCACAAACGACCTGCTTAATTTCGCTGCCTTGCAAAAATATGCAAATTATTTGTTGAAAACTCATATCAGAACACATATCCATTAAGTAGTAGCAAAACCGACTTAAAAATAATGCAAATTAATCATTTTATTCATATCATCAGCCGTTGTCTTGTTTTGGGGCACGTTTGCTCCGCTACCTTACAGCTTATTTTCTTGCATTTTCTAAGGTGAATATCTCCACAACCGATGATTTTTGTGAGGT
>JAQIWE010004774.1:0-10473 GCA_034698565.1 Campodea plusiochaeta
CCACTCTTTCCTATATAGGTGAAGGCAGTCCCCCGTTTGTGGGATCAAGGGTACTAAACTACCTGACTGTTGAATCCCATGGTCCTCTAATATTCAGTATAATATAATAACCTTTGATATATAAATAAACTTGTAAAATTTGCCCAAATTTCTTTAAATTATATAATAAATATTATTATTATCTATATATCTTTATTATTTCAACAGGATTGTAGTGGCCAGTGTTAGTATGAAGCAAAATTGTAATATTTTCTTCCTAATTAGCGACTTTATGAATATATTTACTTTACGATATTGGCAGTCATCTGAGAAAGAAAAAAATGATAAGTAAACTTATTCAGTCTAAATTACTCCAATCTGTTCCTTTAAGTATGAAACATAGAAGAACATAGTTATTCTTTCTATGGATAGCATTGGAACAATACTACTATTTACTTGTTATATATCTAACCTCTTATAAACCCCGATATTTTGAGGTCGTAAATTATAGCAATATTGGGAGAAATTGAAACTTTATAGAGCAATGGTGCCATGTAATACAATAAATCATAACCTAGCCAACAGTACAATACCTGATTCAATAAATCAAAAATTTTGTGCACCATTTTTGTGAAAATGGGATGAAAAAGCCTTTGTTCTAAGTTTATTTAATCGTCATTGAGGAAAAGTGAATCTTGTTATTTCATGAAATAATGAAAATTATAATTCTACCGTACCGTAATGAAACATTCGTAAAATATTGATAACTATTACTGTTCGCTGATGCAGAAAATCTAACTTAATAAAATTATTTTATTGAATTGTTCTTACATTAGAAATGATTAAAGTTTTTACGTATATAAAAAATAGTGTTACTGTTAAACTTAACTTGAATAAATTTGGCGTAACATGAAATAAAACCGTTCTCATTATAGTGTAAATTGCATTTTATGTAAATTATTTTTAATCTCATTATAGACAAAAATCAATCTGATTAAAATAAAACATGCCTCTTCTCTGCTAAAATGCTGTTTATTCCAACTAGTTTCGATGCGGCAAGCACATCATCTTCAGAGAATACAGCAACGAAGTATATAATTCACCTTGACTCAAGTTGAAGTATTATCTAAATCTTTCATTTTTTAAAAAAATCGATTTTCGACGTTTTATTGGTGTTCAGAATTCAAATCAGAATTAAAAAGAAATGGAGAAAGTTTAAGCTCTCGAAAATGTAACTAGTGATCAATGCATTCAGAGAAAACATTAGTGTTTTTAAAGTTACGTCAATTTTCAGAAAAGACACAAGTATTCGGCAATAACTTATTATGCGGCAACAGAAAAGTTCAAGAGCTCTCTCTCACTCTCTCTCTTAAAAAAAGATCTCAACTCTGTTCCTCTAAACAGGTAAAACAGTTGAGGTCTTGTAGTTCAGGAACTTTATTTTTCTTCATGCAGCGTATACTAATACAGAGCTTTAGCACCGTCTGATTTTTGACAATTTCAAAATTTTAAAAAGAGCAGTTAGATGACTTTTGTTTTCGATATGAGAAAAATCATTTTTCAGTTGTTAATAATCTACTGTGAATAATTTCAAAGTGGGCGTTCGTAAAAGCCAGTGAAACTGGCAATAGTATATGGATTAAGCTGAAAATTATTCTGCATAAAGACAACATTTGCTTTAACATAATTTAGCCAATTTCATTAAAATAGAAATAACACTTTTTGAAATACATATCAATTGTCGTAACTTTCGCAGTCACCTTGTACATCGTAGTTTACTTTACGTTAAATTGATTTTTTTTTTATGTTCCAAAAAGAATAAACCACTTTTCAATATTTTATTATTGCATGTATCTCACATAGATTTCCGTGGAGAAGAAAGTTCCTATCGTTGCTGCTATATCGGTGACCTTCCGTGAGTGTACTAATAATGATGGGAATCGATTCAAATGCTTCAAGTTCAAGGAAAATAAAGACTACTGTAACAAAATTGAATTATTGGAGAAAAATCTTCCTTTTATCTTCTTTATTAATTTTTTAACATGATTGAACCATATAAATGTACTATATAGGTTTCTGGAAATGAGGAACTTTCCGTGCAGGTGGATGATTAGAACGTCTCTCATTATGAATTATTCAACCAAAAGAAAACAAAAGTTTCACCTAGTTATGCTTGTACTTTAACACGGTACGATTCGTAAACAATTATTAAAATCTGGAAGGTAAATAGAAAATTAAATATGATGACATTAATATTAACATCCAGTAACCTCTATACTTATATACTGTATAGTTCTGTTTTAATATATGTTTATATTATGTTCTTTGTTCGATGAGAATAAATTACGTTAAACCTAACTAGAAGTTCCACGAAATCAGATATTTGAATATTTTACTGCTAATTTCCTCTGAAACATTTGACCTTTTTGTCCCTTTACTACACAGTTTCAGCGGAATGAGATGCTGATTATTACAGTATTAAGTTCACAGATTATCAGTTTTACAATCTATCGTTCCTAAAAGGGTTGTTTCAATGCAAATGTGCAAATTTTTAATTAAGCAAAAAATGAAAATAAAATATGCATTTGATTAAGTTAACAATATATTACAACTTATCAACTTGGATATTTAAAACAATTATTAACCCCTAAACATCATTTTTAATATAAACAAATCATTAGTCAATAAGAGTAAAATAGACACAACTCTGCAGTCTCTGCTTAGTTTGCTAATGATGGTTGATAAGCAGAGAATTAATGAGAAATTTGTACTTAGTGTACATAATTGCACTACGTATATGAGAAATAAGACTTAAAGATATTCTGCCAGTCCTGCCAACTTAAAAATATTATACATTTCATTTACCGATTAAATATTCCTATCTTCTGTTATCATTTGTAAATGTAGGTGATCTTTAAAAATATTAAAGTTACTAAAATTGAATTAAATTAATTATTGTTTAAACCATAACAAAGGAATACGCCAGTTCTTAAAGGGGTAGTTTTTCCTGCGGGAAACCATCTTTTCCAGCACAGCTTAGCGGTTTCTTGGGAAAGCGAATACAATAGAGAATAAAGAAAGTAAAACGGGATCTGTGTGTTGGAAAAGATGGCTTCCCGCTGTAAAAAAGTACAGGTTTAAACATAACACAGAAAGAATGTTTTTGAATATATTTCAAGAAAAAGTTAGGGTAAATAAAGAAACGTCCGCATATTCAAAAAAGTCAATAAATTGGAAACATTACAGTGATTACACAGTCATGCTGAGACCTTGATTATCGAATCTCATTATTTTTCTAAATTGCGTTCACGTCTCAATAATTTAAAGTACAATAATATACAGATAATAGTCTAAGTGGACGAATTACGCTAATAACATTTATAAAGGAAATTACAGTTGAAAATTGAACAAAGCAGGCAATTAGTGTGGATGTGGTGACTCAGAAGACAATTTTCGAACTAATTTTATTTTCAAATTACCATTTCGGATTATCTGCGGACGTCGCATCATTAACTTTTCTCAAGTAGCTTATCATATTTTTCATTATGAATATGCAATGCCCTACTTGCAGAAATAATGAGATTTTTGAAGGATGATCCAAAATGTCACACAATCGACTAGGCCTCATTTTTGCTTCGATTTGTGTGTGACTGAATAATTTTCTACTTTTGAATAATTTAGTTAGCCCTTTACAAATATTCTCATATAAATCATTAATAACATCAGAGAGCAAAACATTTATAATAATGTTTCTTATTCATCACTGTATAATTTATGGACGGCATTTTTTTTTTAGTTTACCATAGGCCCTTAGTGTTTATTTTAATCTTAATAAGAAATCAAATCGATCAAATCACTAGTTTGAGTGGCTCAAATATCTTATTTTCTATACAAATCGCAACTAGGTCAAGGAATATAAACAGAATAACCAAGGATTATCAGTAGGTGGTACGTCAGAAACATCCTTGATGGGTTGATCAGTTTTGGTTGGTCCATATTAATATTTAATCAATAGTTTACTACACAGCTGGTGACAGATTCAGAGACTTAATCAGAACCAATAATCAGTTATGGGAGGAGCACTCAGAAAAAAAAAGTTATGTTATTTTTATTCTGTTGTTCAATATTTCAGCAATTTTTAATGTGTTATATTTTCTTTGTACAGTAACTTCTTTTCTTCGTGAACCCTGGAAGTTGGGAAAAAAAATTATGATGTAGGTTATACAAGAAGTTAGGATATTCATAACCACTTTTTTCATTTCATCAGTTTCCAGCATGAACATTTTTGTTAGTTTTCTGATTATAGTGCTTTATATTGAGTCTGATAAAAAAATTCTTTACTGAAATATCAAGCATTACGAGTATTTCATTGTTGATTTGTAAACTTAATTGATATAGTAAAAGATATAACAAAAATGAGTGTTTCTAAGGCAAATAAAACATTTTCCCCTATACATCATTAATTTGATATTTCTCAATTTAAAATGAAAGCAAAATGGAGGTTTTTCAAATACCTCTCCTCTATTACATGCCCCATACAACTAAGAATAAAGTATATCTCCAATAATAATAATGAAAATAAAATAATTGTTCATAGAAATTCCTCTAATGTTCTTCCTATCTTATTTATATTGATTTTAAATATATTCCCAAACATACGTTTTAATATAAGATTTTTTTTATTATTGATTTGCAAGTAAGGTATATACAATTTATTTCAATGTTATTTAAATATTTAACATTCAATAAGGTTGATTAAAGAAATCTTTATAGTAGTATACCAGTTTTATACCTTTGATATTGGATTGTGTAATACTAATACGCCTAAAATAACTAATCAGCAGATATAGTATTATCGATCACAATAACCAACAACTATTTGTTCCATTAATGTGATAGGCTTATTATAATTATTACATCGCTTCTCATTTCTTTTCCATTACTAGAAAATAATACAGCAGTCTATAGAACTACCTGAACAAGTTACCTGAACAAGGTATAGAACTACCTGAACCATCGTAGCCTAACAGACCAGCAGCAGAATTCTCTAGCCAGTTCTTGAAATGTAATTATTTCACTGTTTGTAAGAATTAGAACAATTAAAGATTTGTAGTAAAGGATGCCTCTCATTGATAGTTTTAAACGTAGCAGTCGTCTACAACCTCTATTTCAAATGAGTTCTGTATTAGTTTGCTGATTCCATGAAGAATAAGAGATAAAGCAATTCAGCACAACAGAACTTTCTACAAAATAAAGTAGAATTTTTTTTTTTTTTTTTTAGAAAATTACATTTTAACGTTTTCTGAAGTAATAGATTTTCTTTAATATCATGACCATCAAAAGCTTGGAAATAAAAATAATTATTTAATAGTGTTGGACCCCAAACATGAGGGGACATAAATAAGCATTTGGTAATACATGAATTAATATTGAAATATTAGCAGTTTTGCATTATTCACAACAATTTAAAATATAGAACACAGTAAGAGCTAAATATTGTGATTTAGGCAAAGATAAATTCTAATTAATTTATAAAAATTTATGTTTGTATGTCAGGGACGTTGCTTGAACACGGGGACGAAATAATTTTTCAATAAGGTGCTTTTTTCTTATTTATAAAAATCCTAAGTTTCTATAAAAAAATGAAATTTTAAAGCAAAATAACCTAATTATGGCTAAATTACCCTGAAGAAATTTTAAACTGATGTTTTCTACGCCTGTAAATATATTATGTATGGTATTTGACAGCTTATTTTAGGATGATATTAATGAATTTGATATATAACAACTTATATCAGATTAATCTCTTTTTTTATTGGGGGCGGACTCTGGGGGGGTTCATCAGAGAGGCTAGAGCCCACTCACGCCCCCCCCCCTCTTAATTGACCACATCCCTGAGACCCTGACGTATGTAAAAAATGTATAAATTGATTATCGTTAAAAATGAATTGTAGCAGAGGCTAAACTGTATTATTTCATCTCTAAAAAATATGTAACATCCCAAATTATAAAGTTGGCAGCCCAGTTTACCTGCACATAAATATAAAATTGCATTTCCGGTACAATATTCAAAACATAAAGTTTTTACGACGAACCATATTACTCTGCTCTGTGCATATTATACTATGAGCCACGTAGAAGTAAAATGCTTTTCTTTACTGCTTTTGGAAACCATATCACACTTTGGAGAACAATAAACAAGAAGAATGAATATGGTACGATGGAAAATAATGGAAGAGGACGGAAACCACACATGGAGTTCCGTTACTAACATATAGCTTAAAAATATTATAGTTGCATGGAACGAATTTAAATACTATTTAAAGAGTTACCTGCAGTTAAATTGACTTTGCATGGAACGAATTTAAATACTATTTAAAGAGTTACCTGCAGTTAAATTGACTTTTTTGATATTATAACACAATTATTAGTCTTCTTGATATCAATAACTCATATTATTTTTCTTATATCCCAAAAATCACCGGTTGTGGAGATATTCACCTTGGCAAGAAAATAAGCTGTAAGGTGGTGGATCAAACGTGGCCCAAAGCAAGACAACTGCTGATATATGAATAAAATGATTAATTTGCATTATTTTTAAGGCGGTTTTGCATCTTCTTAATAGATATGTGTCCTGACGATATGTGTTTTTCAGAGAATAATTTGCATATATTCACAAGGCAGCGAAATTAAGCAGGTCAATTTGTACTACCTTGTGGAAAATCTATCGACTATATAAGCACAAATATCTCTTGATTCGTTAGGTAAAAAAATGTCAAACGTTTTGCAAAAATTCTTTAATAATGTAAGGTACAAGAAAATCAGAGAAAACCTGAAATTCATTATCTGCAAGTAACCCTTTAAAATATCTGTACTTCTGATAGCTAGGAACTCTCAATTTCTACTATAGCCCGTTTCACAAGAATTATACTCCACTCTTGGAACAATAGAAAGACGTGTTTACTTTTCAACTATTTTCTAAAAAAAATTCCCCAAATATAAAATTAAATTAACATGTCAATTGTATTGCCAATAGTCTACCATATTCCTGAATTAAGTATTGTCAAATGCTGACAGAAGAGTGAGTTCTTCAAAATTAAAAGTGGAGTATAATTCATGTGAAACGGTCAAATATAGTATAAACAGAGAGCATTTGCTTGCTTTATTTGTTAGGGCAAATCTCCTCTGAACAATTTTTACTACCCTTTCCTTAGTAAAGTTTGTGATTAAGCTGGAGTGTTTGCGGCCATTATAGATCACGCGACTACACCTGGGGACAGAATAATTAACAAAAACGTAATTTCTTCCAATGATATTAATTATCATAATATGGATTTCTTTTTACTCGCCAGTATGAATAACCTTCTTTTCTATCATAAAAGGTAATAATGAAAATTTAATTGAAATTAATATTTTTTTATCATATTTCAACAATCAGGGAAAAAGTCAAAATAAGAAATTCATTTTTCAAATAATAAAACTTTCCGTTTTCTTTTCTTTCCATCAATTCTCTTCTGAAGTATCAATTCCCCTTTTGGGATTCACCTCTGAAAATACAATTTGCTCTCCATTTTGTATTATTGTTGAAATATTATGTTCCTTCTGTCAACAGCTAAAGGGAAATATTACCACTTAAAACCACACAAGAGAATTGAGGGAACAAAATAAATAAAGAAGAAAATATTATTTCTCAACTTTCGTCTGAAAAGATATAAAAGTGTCCTCAGCCACCATTGAGAAATAACTTACTGCCCCAAACGACCATCTTCTACTTTTTTTAATTAACTTTTAAACGGCGTATGTGTGTTATAGCCTCTGCATATAAATGGGAGTTATTAGAAAAATAAATTGCTTTAATTATTCCAATATAATTCTCTGTGTGACTTGTGCAGACGACAGTTATGTGTGGAATACTGCATTCTGGGTAATATTGGAAAAGAAGTTAGAAGATTATGACGTCAGCAGTAAATACTCTGTAATATTATACGATGCCAAGAAAAGAAAAAGGTTTTAGAATATGGTCGGAAGAGTGTAAATTATTACATCGCATAGAAAAAAGACTAAAAAACTAATGACTTATATTTCGTACTGTAACTTATTTTCTATTGCATGTTATAATTCATGGCACTGCAAAATCAAAACTTTTTTGCAATGTATTAAAAAAGAGAGAATAATTATATGACTTTAAGAATTAGTGTTGCACCTTTGTATTAAACACATTGGCAACACTAAGCACATAATTATGATAAGCGTATATTACAGTATAATAGTTCATATTATAATTATATATGGTAGAGAATACAAAAAAAAGTATTTACCATTTTCATCAATTTTTCTCTCTTTATATATAAAGTAACACAGAATATAAATAAATGTGAAAAAGCATTATTGTAGTTAGTGAAGATGTAGAGTTAATTATCTCAATTTTTCCGATAATTTTTCGAAATCAATTTATAACGAATTAACGACAATTTTATTCTCTCGTAATATAACTTAGAAAGTAAAAATGCGTTCTTTTGGAGTTATTTCACCCGTTTCCAAAACTTGTTCTCTTTCCACTATACCCTCCAAAACTCTATCGTCAAAACTTTCAGCTTTGAATATCCTCAAAATCCCCTTCTTTGGTTGAAGTAACCATTTCTCTTGAGTAGATCCATGTCATAAATTGAATGGAATTTTCAACTTCATTGATAATCAACTACCAGCCAATCAGAACACAGCAGGAAATAGTGTGGAAATCATATAGTAGATTACTACGTATAGCACTATCAGATGAGAGTAAAATGCAGATAGAGAAAACTTAAAGAGGTAAAAAAAAGTTAGGCCAGTTTCTTGTTGGTTCACTTAAAATATTTCATCCTCGAAAGTATTTTTCGATTTTTTTTTCAGTCACCACGTATTTCTCACACATATCAACGGATATATCATCATTGTTCCTTATTCTTTATTTATATAATTATTTTTTGATACAACAATACAATAAGAAGATTGATAACAATTTATTTATATCTTATTATTATTTACGAATAGGGCTTGCAACGAGGGGTGAACCAATCATAAACATCAATGTACAAAATTTTTGAACACCGCCATGAACACCAGTGAAGACGGAAATGCGGTGTACATATTTTTTTTAAAATAGCTCGCTCCTTATTGGCTTGCAATTCCTGACGGTTTTTTTAATCCAGGGATTTCGGAATCAAGATTATACCAATCCGGGGATCCCGCCGGAATTTGTAAAAAAGTACATTTTTTAGCTTTGCGATATTATTATACCTACTTTAGGTTGGAAGGAACTTCGGAACCTAAGCATATTATAGTGCTTCCTATATCTTACTGACCAAAACTGCTTAAGTCTTCAAACTGTTTTGACAGGTAAACCCATTGTTGACCACTTGTTTCGGTGGTTCAAATTGGGTGCTTCCTATACAATTCGCAAGTTGGTCAAAGAAAACAAATAAGTCAACAAAGGATTATCAATTGTTGGAATGTCAGAAACACCCTTGATGGGTTAATCGGTTTGGGTCCGTAAGATTTTCCATCAAGTAAATACAGTTTTGGAATCAGTAGAAAACGAGGAGAAAGATTGTCAATAGAACACTATAGAGTAATCAGTGAAAATAAATTGTGATAATTTCTTATTTCGATTCACTACGAATGTAAGAAATAAATCGCTGAGTTTTCCTTCTTTTGCAAGTTACGACGAAACAAAACATAGTATGGGAGTTTTGATAGAATATTTATAATCTACTCTTCAATACGCTTATTTTCGTATAAAATAAGTATGTGTTGTCGTAGCTGCCGCTGTTTTAAACACGATCCTATTGTGGATTAACTTGTGGAAGTAATTGCAACAGATGTTTGGTCGGGAAAACTTTCGTCAATAAATTTATTTCTGATGAATTTTCGTAACTCGAAAACTCATTAATACCCATAAAAGTGCCATGGACACTCTAACTTATTAATTAAATTAATAACACCTGGAAAATAGTTCAAAAAATCTCGCTTTTCTCTATAAAGAAGTGTAAAATATAAAGGAATCCAGGGATTGCTATTTACTCCGGGATCCCGAGATTGTAAGCCATATTTACAAAATCATCCAGAATGCCATGTTAACTTTGTCAGGGAGGAAATATTACCGCAGCTTGGAAACTGTAATATTAAAATTATAACAGCCGAATCGAACTTTTTACCATCTTGTATCTGTGATGCGTTACAATTATACGAGCGAATTGAAAGTCACTATAAATGTGAACAGTTCGTATGGCGAATTAAATTAAAAGGTTACCTGCAGATAATGAATTTTCCGTTTTCTGTGATTTTCTTGTAGGCCTATTTTATATTATTAAAGAATTTTTACAAAAAGTTTGACAATTTTTGACCCAACGAATCAACAGATATTTCTGTTTATACAGTTGATAGATTTTCTACAAGGTAGCACAAATCGACCTGCTTAATTTCGCTGCCTTGCGAAAATATGCAAATTATTCGCTG
>JAQIWE010004775.1:0-10473 GCA_034698565.1 Campodea plusiochaeta
TCTAGAGAAGAATTTATCATTTTTATAAAAAACTGCCAAAGTTACCCCACGTGCCAATATTACCCCATTCTACGGTAATTTAAATTTTCATTGTACTTCACAATAACAAAGAGAAGGTCAGTAACTCTTGTCTCCTCTTTGACTTCATAAGGCTACATCGCTAATGAATAAGTAAGCAGGTACTGACGGCTCTGTTTGAAAATATAACTACACGACATTATTATTATAGGAAATAATTTTCCCATAGAAGCGTTCGTGGTGAACAGTAAGTTGTGCATCGATTTTTGTAGATCAATGCACTTTTCTTCATCTTCCCGTAAGCATGGCGATGTTTACAATGACACACTGTGACCTTGGACGAGTTGTGGGGGAGGAGAAGGAGAGTTCAATACCCCCCCCCTCCCCCCACTCCTCACTACCATATATTACTCAAAGGAGGAAGGGGGTTCCTGTTAATCTTGTATTTATAGTATCGTATCAGACCTTTGAGTTGTCTTTTTCCAGTTTTCGGACTCTAGCAAAAATATACTTTTTGGGCAAAAATTTACAATATTAGAAAAAGGTACCACTAACCATTTTGAAAATAGAAAAGTATAGGAATGTTTATTTTACGTGTAGTTTTACAGCGAGAGGTAGCTTTTTCCAGCACTAATGCTTCCTTTGTTTTCTATTGTACTCTATCTCTCAAGGGACCAATAAGCTGTGTGGAAAACTTTCAAAACGGACGTCATGCTGAAAAAATGGAGCTTTAATTCTTTTTTTTTTTTTTTTTCATTTTCGGAAATTACACTATCTCATAGAAGAGATACGTTTTTCGTCTCTAGCCTATAGACTAATTTTTAATTACTACAATGATACCTGCTTAATTACTGATCTAAACTTGAAATATAATTATTTATTGGCTATGTCCTTTTTTATCAATATTGTTCGAAACTCTCGATTGCCTCCTGGCAGTAAATGTTACGGAATGTGAGTCATAAGATTATCAGTACCGTATTTAGCTTCTTTATGAGTACCGTAGGCCTAATTATACTATTAGTACAGTAGAAACAGTACCGTAGAGAGTTTACCTACTATTTTTTATTTCTGAAACTCAAATAATCTACCTCCATTGTTTGATAATGTTAATATTTTATTATTTTGTGTCATATTACTATTAGCCCTACAGAAAGCAAAATCATAGAAAAGAAAAGATCGCCTGAAACAACTGTAAAAAGTGTAAACTTTTTTTAAGCCACTTTTCACCCCTCCAATGATCTCAGTTTTCAGAAACTAAAAACTAATTTGTTATGAATGAGGCAGATAAATACAGTGAAGGGGTAAAATCTCCTACATGAGTATCGGGTTATAATATATAGCCTAGCTCCCTAGCCTGTATTTTAATAGTACGATCATAAAAAATAAGATCCCCACTAATAATTTACAATTAATAATGTATGTAGTATACCTAGAAATACTTATTTCTCTAAAAAGAATTGGCCTTTGTGGTATTATATTACAGTCTTACAAAATATTAACGTAGTAATAGCCAATAAACATTCTACGAAACGAAATAAAAATGCTTTAATAATGTTGTATACGAAAAAACACTTAAACAGTTTTGGATTATTGATCTACCTATTATTTATTGTATACGTAGTCTAATATATATACATTATTACATACTTATTTTGAATTAACTTACCCTATACCGCAGCATATTTTTATTGCCATAATCTTTATTCACCGAACCATTATTTTTACCTTTCGGTAACCTACTATGCTTTTAAATTTTAAGTAATACTATTATTGTGATTGCATATATTTTATATGCAAAAATATATGCTAAAAAGATGTTGAGAATTATAAGCAATACTTACTGTACTGCAAGAAAAGTTCAAAATCATGAGCAGCTATATACAACGAATCTTTTTACATTGCTTTAAAATATATGGAAAAGGCAATCAAAGTGTAAATATTATAAACTTTACATGTACTTCCTTATCAAACCTTAGGGGATTAATATATTTTATTCTGCAAAATCAAACTTATAAAATAACACATTGATTACACAATACAAAAAAATTGTTTTCGGTATCTATTGTACTGTTATTCTTTTCTTTCGAATGTGCTAATAAACTGCATTTCTTTCTCCGTTGTACACACTGATACAAACGTAGCAATTACCATTTGAATAAGTTCTTTCCTTTGTTTTCTGTTGTTTCGCACATTGGCCAGCTGTTTGTATTGCTTTGTGTTGTGAGTTGATCACATGCTTCTTTTTTCCTTGGAGGTCAAACTACGGTTTGTCCTTTGGCGAATTTTCACTTTCAGGAGGTTTATTTTGGAATGAAAGTCATCTCTTGTGATGTTGAGGGCATTACTCTATACAAAGAAATGGTTCCTACACGTCAATACTATTAGGTCAATGTACGACGTAGGGTTTAAACATGCACGTGGTGTTTGTAGACGAGGAGTTTTACGATCGGTTTTATTAAAATTAATGTTTTCTTGGTGTTTTATTATGTGGGATGAAGCATAGTGGTTTTGCGAAGGACGCAGGTGGAAACCTTCATTGTGTGATGTTGCAATTGATAATGTTTCTTGCTGGGGCTTTGTTCATCTCTCCTTTTGTCATTGTTTCTATGATGTGTTGACTCATAGTATTTCTGTACATTTAACGAATCCTAGGTTATTGCATTTACCTTTTATAACAAGTACTAAATATAAATTTACGCCAATAAATACAGTCATATCTTAACAGTCATTGAAATTACAATACTGTAATATTATGATAGAAACAACAGATATTCATATTAATGTGCAGTTAATCTACTTTTAAAATGATAAAATTGATCTAGACCTATAATAGACTGTGAAATTAGATTACAATATTCCATACTTCTTTGCAAAATCAAAATTATATTTTTATGTTGTTTTTATTCTCAAACATCGGAGTATCAAACTCTTAAATTAGGCCTACGCGAATATTATTTTAATTTTAAAGACCAACTGACAGGCTTCTGAGTGTCTCTGTTTTGTGTATTACCTTAAAGTTATTTTTCAATATAAGTTCAAATAATGATTTTTAATCATTTTAATTGCTGATTTGCTGTTGACGGGGAGAAAAACTCTTCGTTAAAAAAAGGTGGGAAATATGTGACGTCACATCTCAGAGATTTAGTAGGAAATCGGAGTATAATCGTCAACAGCAGGTAATCTGAAGTTTGTTCTTTATTTATTTCAAGAACATTAATGCTTCAAATGTTTTTTCATGCATTCACTGAGTATATCCCGAAAGCTCGAACTAAAATAGAGATGTGACATCATTTCGACTAAAACTTATCTTACTGTAGGTGCCGTTTTACAAAGAAAATGTTATATTGAATCTGGTTATGTATTTAATATATCCTGAAGATTAAGTTAGTAGTAAAATACCACAAAAAATATGGTTTTACCTGTCAGTTGACCTTTAATTTTAGGGCTTAAGTCAAGCACTCGGTATTTGAAATAGAGTTAACAAGTTTTATAGTTTTCTATCATATTTATGGGTGAACTCATTTTAATATTTCAGCTTTAGACCGATTTAAACTTACTATAATTTAAACTTATTTTTACAAATAGTATTAAAATTACTTTGTCTAGGCTATTTACATAAAAAATGGACAATCACATGCTGGTACGGAGATGCTGGGCAGTCATATTCATTAGATCCAACTGTATTCTTTTTCGTTCTTCTGTTAAAACGAGCAAATTAGGAATAGGTCTATAATAGCATCTTAGAAACGTCTTATAATATTCATGAGTATCATGACCTCTTACTATTCAGTTATTGACCTGGTTTGGTCATTATATTAACTTTTCATTCACGATGTTTTAAAATGTTGTGTTCCATTACTTCCTGCTAAATTCCAGACTATTTCGTGAAAGCTTTTGATTTCCTCTCAGCACTAACACTGTGAGCTTTTGCCTTGTGAATATTGATCAGCTGAAGACGAAATTATTATTGCAACTTTCCACGACGACCACTTCCACTCACCCAAAAATAGCATTTTAGAAGATCCCACCCATACAGTATGTTGATTTGTTATTGAAGCAAATATGGCTTAGTGGTGAGGATCAAAATAGTATGGCCTTCAATATACGTGTTTACAAAATGGTATTAGAAGAAGGATTTTCGCAAAGTTTTACTCACTCTTAAAATTTAATGGGGAAATCGTGGATGCTCATTTCTCTTGGATAGTTTCACAACTTCCAAAACATGATTTTGAACTTTATTTTCAGAACAGTATCTATTGCTTATAATTCTCAACATTCAGTGTTGCATCTGGTCATAATAATTATGTTCAGTGCAAACGTACTGTATACAGGGTATCAGATCTGCTGCTGTATAATTTTCAGTAGGCTACCGGTATGATTTTTTTTATAGTTCAATAAGCCCAACATCTTGAACTAGGAGCTGGAACTAGTCAATTTTATTAATTTGTATCACTTTCATTGTGTTCTTATAACTTACAGTAATATTATGCAAAGCAGTGCAATCAAAATATTACTGGACTGTCTAAATTCGCCTGTAACATAATACAGCGTTATTGTGTTTCCCAAAATTTCCATACACCTAATAAATGTATTCCCGCTGTTTCTTAATGTTGTTTAACATACATAGACATTGACGGGTAATACCCCAGCAAGCACAATATAAACAATTATTAAAGCTATATTAAAATTATTCTTTTTGTAATTATGAAAAAGTTCTGTAGAATTGTTAGTCGATGATTGTACTTATTTACAAGTAGGCTGCTGCAGAAAGCACTAATTATTATAGCCATTTTGGTCCCAAATCACCTCCCAGCAAGTGATAGAAAACTGTATCTCGAGATACTCTCTAGCACGAAACGACGTGGGTTCGAATCCCAAGGCTATTTTCCAAACTTCTCTTTATGCAACCTTCCAGAGATCCCGACGATATTGTATTGATCTATTGGGATAATTTCGAACATTTTCTCTAATATTAGGCCTATAGTTTGTTCCGTGTGCCAAAAATCAAAAATTCATCAAATATATTTCCGGTATGGAGATCTGTATCACTTAAATGACTTTTCTCCAAAGTAAAGTCATAACGTATCCTGCCTTATAATGTTATAACAATATTAATAATTATGAACAGTTATATTTTGGTAGAGAAATATTTGAAAATTACCCATATTTATTAAGTATGGTTTGAAATCAAGTTCCAAATGCAGTCGGCCTTATATTGATTGTGATTACCTTCAGCTGAAGGTCGCAAAAGTTGTTGCTATCCATACACTGCAGTCGTACAACCAAAGTTATTTGACCCGGACTTTTATCAACGAAGAAAGACAGAGGCGACGCACTTGACGATGATATGACGATACTTGCTCATCGGGAACACCAGACCTTGGGTTCGTTTACATAGGGTCACTACTCGTCACAATGCCTTTTTGTTAAAAGCGTGTTTCCCGGTATTTTTAGTTCGTGTCTGATGTGCAATCAGTGAATGCCATTTTGACTCAACTGGCACAAGTACGACTTCAAAGTTAACAGACACAGAAAAGTCTCCATGATAATATCCAAAAAAAGTAACTCTCAGGGGAAATATGCGATGATGCTCAGAACCTCAGATTATTATTAACTAATAGTGGACCTATCATAATAATTATAAATATAACTTAAATTTCTACGAATTGAAACAAAAAACTGAAACTAAAATTTATTTCAAACCCTACCATCATTATGCTTCCATAAAGTGTTTATTACTTCGTTTCAAAAATGTTTATTTTCCTAAATATTGTGTCAGTTATGTTAACAATGGCAACAGCTATTTCATGAAATCTGAAACCTCCAGGTGCAGCCTCTTCACAACAAATAACTATCTGAAAATCATCTAGACGAACATTTTATGAAATGTAAAACCGAGACCTAATTTGATCTCTTATTCAGAATACCTTTAAAATAGAATATTAACATACAGAATTGTATAACAGTTTGTAAGATTGCATTGTTATATTGATTGAAAATAAGGAGCATTACAACAGTATCTTATGTTTCTCTAATTTTAATTTAAACAAACGGTTTTGTCCCATTCGTAATTCATAGAAATCTTTTATGACTACCTTTTCTTCATATTTCTTTGAATTGTAATCAAAAGTTGCTTTCTTGAGATATTTATCTGAAGTTGTTGATTATATCTGAACATAATATACCAGAAGCTGTGGTACGTAGGTTGTAATTTGGAGAATAATTTTCTTGCTAGGGGTCCCCAGATAATATACCATATTTGTAAATTAACTGTATAATGTTCCTCGGGAAAGTCATAAAAATTGCATGATATTTCATTTGAATTTTTGTTGCGTGATTTCAAAGGATTTTTCTCTGTGAGGTTTGATTTTTTTTATGCATGTAAAGAAACTGCATAATTATTTTATCATTATAGAACAAAATTCTGCATTACTTCTGCAACTAAACATAATGTATTCTATTAAAATTTTAAATTCTCTGCTAAACTACTAAAATAAAAACTAATTTCGAGTTCAAATTCTCATATTATAGGTAGGCCTATTTATAAAATTATAAATACTTGTTATTTTTTTTAACCGTTCTAATGAATTTAGGCGTTAGGTTCTTAGGTATCGTGTTTCTAGTCTTTCTACTGTACATTACAATTATTAACACAAAGCATGCTGCTTGCTTTTATATTTTGTTGCAATAGTTTGGACTGAGTAGCATTATTATTTTCAATAAATAATAGTAACGAAGAACGATAATCTCTTGTCAAAATGTTATAAATGAAACCCAAAAGTAATTTGTTGTAAATAATTCATAAAATCATAATTATCTGAAAGACGCATTAGATGGAGAATATTCATTCCACACCAGTGATTTATCATACAGCAGTAGACTTACTGTATTTATTACATTATGTAATAAATACAGTAAGTCTACTGCTGTATGATAACAGTGGTAGGTTTTCTGATTCTCCAGAAATAGATAATCCACATCATCGATTTTTTTTTTCGTGGTATCAAAGAGAACATAAAAGCCTATTAAATTCACCAGTAGACCTATTACTCCTTTACGTTCACCTCTCCCTAAATCGTGTTGATAGAAGAACCACAAGACATTTTCACTGAAATATTATGTTCCATTAACAGATGATTCTTTACTGAGAGAAAAATACTTTAGCAGACGTGCAATAATACATTTGGTCGACTCTGTTCGCACAGCTGACTGGAATACCAATAAAGCATCATATGAACCTGAAAGAGTTGGGGAAAAGTGAAACACGCCTTTTTTTTGCCTTTCCACTGAAAAGGTTATCGAGTTCACTTCAAATGGAAACATAACGGTTTCGGTATGGAGAACTTCTTGACACAGCACTTTCCACTCTGTTAAATATCACTTTTTAAACTGATTTTGGCACACTATTTGTTATGCGTAATATTTAATGTACACACAATTTAGCAGACGTTTGTTCTTGGCTTATTTAATTTAAATATTAGCAACAAACACGAACAAACATCATTTTATAATTAACAATTAATGACATTAACTTTTTTCCATTCCATTTGATATTTACATTAATCATGTGAGATTTGCCAGTCTTTAACTCTCTTTCCAATTTAATAAATCATTTTATAAGTTATTAAATCATAATTTTTGTTTCAATCGATGAGTGGTTAGGAAATTGCAAGTTCCAATAGCATCATGCAAAATAATATCCAGGAATTAGAGCTGTTTTTATCTCTAGACTTTCCAATTAAAATATAAGAGGAAACATTCTGCAATGTATAGCATTGTTTCATACTTTCAGTTATTAAACCAATCAGCATATTTGCATAAGAATATATCGTGGTAGATTAAATTTTTTAAATTCTTCACAAATGTGCGTAGGGCCTAGTAGCTATAATATTTTTTTGTTTTAATAGAGATACAGTAATAAAAATCATTTCGGATTCTTTAATATGTTTAGCTTTCTTCTAAGGATGAAATTAACGAAATCTCTTATTTCAACTAGAATATTCATAACAGTATAGAACTATAGATAACATATAACATTATGACGTTTGCAAGCAGGTTACGAATATTTCTTGTTGCATAATTAGCCTACATTGTTATAATTACAGACAGTAGAATACATTATATGACCTTATAGATCTATTGTGATTTAGGGTATCATACCATAGAAGACACAGTATTTCGGCTAAATAAATCCCAAGTTGCACGACTTCATTTAGGAGTCGCGGCTTGAGGTAAGCTACAAAATTATTGAAGGCTGCATTATCAAAATTACTATTTTTGGTTAGCCTTTCTATTACAGCATTACTTTTCGTTTTTATTTACGTAATTATTTATTTATAGCGTGTTATTAATGTGCCATATAATTATATCAATATATTACATAAGTCAATAAATCCATGGGCGTTATATAGTTATTTAACAAAAAGGGTAGGTGGTTCTTTTATTTATTAAATGTAAATAATAATCCTTGTTGTTGAATTAGAAAGGTGCTTCAACTTTGAGGTTAATATATTCATGGAGTGAAACAAGCTTGATAACTTCGCAGTGGAGTAAGCTATTTACTTGTTTATGTTCCAGTTTTGAAAACTCGATGTAGTTCATCGTACTATAACAGCAGATATTTTTAGATAATTCACACCAGCTTAAAGCATTTTAAACAATAAGGAAATGCATTACTGGCTGAAAACTAAATTATTAAAAAAAAGTAACATTTAGCACGTGATAGCAATTCAAAGCATGTTCTGTTTCAAGGGCGAATATACGCAACTCATTGGCAAGAAGTGTTTTTGGCATAGTATGTAAGTTTACACTGACTTCCTCAAACTGATGGTGAAAACAAAAAGAAGTTTCTTCTGAGACATGGTTGCGTAAAGCGAGGTGCGTAGTCGTATGCAAAATTTATTTGCCACTTTCACAGTATTCGCTGTATACGGAGAAGTTAGCAAACTTCCAAGAATTTGCATGAAATTAAGATAGAGTGGGTTACGGTACATTATGTCGTAAAATTTGGACAAGAGAGCTTAAATCGAGCAGAAGAGCTGAGTTGTTTATATATGGCTATTCCATAATTATATCTTATCTGTATTATGTAATAAATATGAAACTTATGATTTTATGTGACGTCAAAACTGTTGAAATTTTCTATGAAAACTTTTGGTTTGGAAGTTGGCCGCGTAATTATCACGTCGTCAGTTTTTAGCCTCTTTGTACTTTCTTAGAATTCGTACAAAGGATTATTTTTAGGAATCTTTTGTAGTATAGGCCTATTGCAGAATATTTTTTCATCGTAACTAAGTTTTTTTTGTTCTTTTTTTGTTTTTGCTGCGTGGTTCCGTCGTCATTTCTTTGTGATAGCGTACTTTTATGTTGATTATATTTTGCGTCCCCTCCCCCACTTTCTGCTGAATTATTCATAATTAGCTTTCCTCACTCATGTATATATATTAAAATATTGAGGATAAGAAAATGGTCAAGTTAGATTTCTTAAAAGACTCCTGCTTTCGTCGCTATAGAAAACAGGAGTAATATCATAATTATAACATTCTTTAGACCTTTATTTAGTAAAGTTTTCTGGAATCCATCATACATTTTCAAACGGCTATTTAGATGTTTTTATCGTCATTCATACGTTTTTATAAATTTAATAAGAACTTTTTTTTTACTATTTTGATGGTTTCACATAATCTATTATAGGAACTGTGTTCATATTTAGGCTACTGAAAAAATTTACGCTTTTTTTACATTACTTTTAATATATTATAATAACTATTGAGTGAAAAAATATCTAATTTTCCACACAGTTCCACTGCCTCTACAGTAGGTCCTACTTAACAATGCTTGAATCAGTTATAACAAACCTTGATGATTATATTATAATATAAAAATAAAATCAGTGTACCATAACTTAACATTTTAAAGTAAGATTAGAATTTTCAACCACTTCCTACTTCTTTGCTCAGCATGGCATGCACTTTCGTCACATTTTTATTATTTGACAAAATTAGTAATTGAATTATAAATGCTTCAACAGTTTACTTTCACATCATCTAATTTATTTTTATTATTATTGAAACCAAGAATAATTACAGATAGGCCTAACATGATTTTTGAACTGAATGACTCATGCTGCCAGAGAATTCTATTTAATAAAAGATTAAAGGGAGGCAACAGATAATCGTAAAGAACCAAATATGGTACAATACAATGAATTCTGATGTTATACTTGCATAACCAGTAATTAGTAAATAATGTTGTTACTCACCTTTATTATTGAAATATTATAAAGTTTTCAAAGCTTTCTAGACGAAAGAATGGAGCATTATTCCAAGATTAATAATTTTACAAAATGTTGGAACTGCAGACTTCAGTTTTCATACAAAATTTACTGACGAGGGATGCTCCCCAAGTGTTCAATCCAGAATTTTATCCCACTTTGGGGATTTATAGAGGCCACCT
>JAQIWE010004776.1:0-10472 GCA_034698565.1 Campodea plusiochaeta
AGGAACTTCACTGAAATATTGACAAAGATATTTGTTTCATTTATGGATTTTTCACCCGTATTAATGGAAAACTATAATAATTTTACTAGTTTATTTCAAACCACTTCCAAGCATCATCAAACAGAGATGAAAATCTGTAAACATAATTTAAGTTGATGGTTGAGCCAAATCATAACAGTATAAGAAAAGCAATAATATTAGCAACTTATTTTTTACCTATTTTTCTACAGATTAAAAAAAATTAACTGAAGAATTATATTTGAAATTTTTAGAATTTTTGCAATCATTATTTTGTGTTTAAAAATTCAGACCCAGTGGAATTTTAAAACAATGGTACTTCCTGCTCGTACAACGCACAATTTGCTCAGTTACATTACACTTTCATGATACAATTACATCCCAATCAAGTTAAGTATTAGACCGTACAGTATATTGAAAATAGGTTACAACAGAATTTAGCTGTCAGATCGCGTATTCGCGTTGTTTTAAGAACATTTTTTTCATTTTCATTTCACTTTTTGGAAGACTGGCAAGGTGTGACTCAAACCAAAAGTACTGTCAATAGTTTCCCATTACGCTGATCTACTTCTACTCTTCCGTGTTTTCACTATATCCTGACATTTCAACGCATTCCACATGCACTTCCAGTCACACGAGAAGCAAACAGCTCCCCTCCCGGGTCGCGATCTTCTCCCATAAGTTCTCCCCACAACCGTACCATACCGACGCCCCTTACGTAATGGGACGTCAACGTAGAGAAATCACAAACGTTCACTCAGTGTCACAAGTTTGGAAGAAGCGCCAAAGAACAGAAGAATTTGGATTAAAGTGACAAACGACAAACAAAAAGTTTATCTTTCTTGCTCATCATCCCACCTGCTGTGAAAAACAAAGGAGGGTTAATAAGCATAATGATATGTGAGAATTGGTCAATCTTACTTGCCAAGAATTTACTTCAATTCTTCAAGATTAACCTAATGTAATGAATGAATTATTTCAGATTTTGTTTATTCACCTGAGATTCATCTTCTATAAGGACCTCGACTACATCATGAAGTACAATGTATAGAATTCAAGCCAGTTTAAAAATGACGACGATAAAAGTTTGATCTCTGTTATTCATTGTTACTGGTCGTAAAAATAACTAGTTATTCTTTTTATCATTAAAATAATGTAGTCTTTTATATAGACGATTGTGGTTCCATTACACTCGATACAGAGAATCAATGTATTGTGGAGACCCAGCATATAGTTCTGGTAGCAACACCGCCAGCATCTTGTATAACCTCGTCACTATACTGTAAATATCAAAGTAAATTCGAAGATCTGTTGACTATATCAAGAGAATTCTGAAACTGTTGCCGAAAATAGTACATGTAGTCATACACATACACACGAAGTGAATACCACAGTTGTTTATCAAATTCTCCTAACTAGGAAATATATTCGAAGTTCTACTAGGATTATATTATCATTTTTTACAATTGAAGAAGTACAAAAGATCAAGTTCATTATTTACTATGGAGTTTCCATTATATACTAAGAGATTTATTGTAACCAAACGTTTTCAGAATTACTATCTCTCTGACTGAGTTCTTATTTTCTAAAACGTCTATTATATAGAGTAAATATATCTATTATCAAGTATGTATAAACCAAAATAATATAGCAAGACGATATTCCATTGTACAGATTCTTTTGCCAAATTAAATGATAAAGATAGCTAAATAGAATCACTCGTTCACAACTGTTACTCATCGTCCATTTAAACATAATCTTAATATTCCCATTGACTATTTTTGTCAGAGCTCCAGTATAGTACCAGTGTGATTTTTACGAGCATTATTTCATCTCAAGTACATTATTTCACGCACATTTGAACTTGAGAAGACGAGGAAGAAATAAAATTTATTTCCTGGCACACAGCCTTATGGGGGATGTTAAATGGCTTTTATTGAAATGGATATAAGCAAATAAGGCCAAGGCTTCCGTTGAAATTTCACACTCGTTTAAAGTAAAGGGGTTCTTTTGAAAATTATTTGTCTTAATTTGTTTCCGAATGTCTGAAAATGCATCTAATTTAATAAAATTTTCATTTCAAATAGCGAGAAAAACATGTTTACATTATTCTTAACTAAATAAAAATCTGAATTGTTTTCTAAAATTCCGTTTCGGATTATCAACAAAGAAAGGAAAATAACTTACAGTTGGAACGTTGGAACTTGAGTAGCAACCCTGTAATTAAACAGTTAAATTCAGGCACTTTTAGATTACTTCTCTTAAATGTTACCTTTTTCGATTTTTCATTTTCTATTTTCTGTTGAATCTCTTAATATTCACCGTTCTATCTGGTAGAACTCCACTTCAAACTATATTTCGGATAAGCTTGTAACAGCTTGAAATGGCATTTACAGCTGTGCTTCAAAGAGGACAGTATACGTTGACAGTTCATATAATATACATTAAAAATTTAGAATTGCACTTAAAGTTTCTTGCAGTTTTTAAATACAGGTACTGTACAAAAATACATTATGTGTTTATAATTTCAATAGAATTTTTTAAGATTTCTTTAATTATGTTAAGCAAATAGATGTATGTATTATGATTACGATACGTTGAACCATAATACTGATTTCATATTCTGTTTCGTGTAATAGTGTTACAGATATTGTATTTGTTATGTTATGAATACACAGCAATTTAATTTATTTTTAA
The DNA here is from genome assembly GCA_034698565.1 of Campodea plusiochaeta. Classification (NCBI taxonomy): domain Eukaryota; kingdom Metazoa; phylum Arthropoda; class Diplura; order Rhabdura; family Campodeidae; genus Campodea; species Campodea plusiochaeta. The sequence continues at coordinate 2,716 of JAQIWE010004776.1, forward strand.
CATAATTATATCTTATTACAAATCTGAACACGAGTTGAAGTTGAATCAATTTTGAAAATACAAACTCACATTTTAACGCAAATCCCGAGGATTGTAGGCATACTATTTATGCAGTAGTTAATCAGATGTTTGCAAGTACTGATTAGAAAGTGAAATATTCGCACCAAGGATTCGCATCTCAAACATTGCATAAAAGTGCTTGTTTCGCACAGTGTATTACATGAAACCTTCCATTCACAACCCCCTTTCCTATCTTACAAATCTCACCCTGATCTTCGAGTTGGACAACTACAAAGTGGGGAATTAAAAATTCATTCAGATGTTCTTCTTAAGCGATTATGAGTGAGATTTATCACCCCACAGTTACGGAAGTGGCACGAATGTCACAACTAACATGAAGAAAGAGTGGAAAAACGGAATCTGAAATGTGCGTAATCTGCGTTTACGAAAGAAAAATTCTATTTGAAATATCATCATGGCAGAAAACAATTAATTGCAATACTTTCTACGAAATGGGACGAGCAAAATGGCGGATACTCATCAGTCATCATTTCTTAAAATATTTTAAAACCGATAAATATATTCTTTATATTTATTCTCGATTATGTAACTCCTGTAAAGAAATAATTATTTCAAGTCACGATTTTTCATCACATATTTATTAAAATAAGGTAAAGAACATGTTGAACTTACAAAGAAAGTGAAGTAAAATAATGTAGCCTCTATCTAAATTCGACTTTCAGCTGGACCAGTTGATATAATTTACGTACAGTATAGGACGTTTTGACTTTCATTGTTTACAATAGTTATGGGACTATTTTATCAAAGTTAATAAAACTTTAAAAGACTGTAACAAAATTTTTCTTCCGATGTACAGTTGTGCAGTCACTTTCAGTCACAGTCGATGTTGCGAATATATTTTGCCTTCTATTTTGGAGTTTGTAGGCTTACATACCGAGAATACATTTAGTTTAAATTTATTACTTTTCTGTAACACTCTCTTTAAATCTTCTGCTGTAGCAACCATAAATTTTTCAACTCTTTTCTTCTGCCAGGTTATACGATTTCTTCAGATTGAACCTTTTTTTACTATAGTCTTAACCCATTATTATATTATGATTATTAACATAAATTTTAAACTCAATATAATGAATTAATGATAAAGTATTTGGCATTATTTCTTATAACTATAGAGTTATTAACATCGTAGGCCTACATTACATTTTGTAAAACGATAATAAATATAATAATTTGTTTTAAATTCCAAACCACGCTCTGCATCAATTTGTTGTGGTGATCTCATTTAAATTCAGTTTTACACTTTGAGATTATCAGATTATGTAATAGTTACATAATTAAACCTCGTGCTTTGGTTCACTATACTACTCGGCCAAGAGTAACTTTTCAAAGTTCAAATATTCGAAAAAGAAGTATCCACCCTATTGGATGAATCTATTGACGTAACAACTCCTACGTCATCAAATCACGAGTTCCACACTTCGATCGCTCATGTGACGTCACAGAACCACATGCCTCACGTGAGTTTGAGGGAAGAGAGAGAAACGAACGCGGCCATGAGATTCCACTATGGGACGAAAATAATGAAAAGAAAACGAAAGTGCCACCAGGAATTAAATAGCAACATCAATGAAGTTTTCGACGCTAATTATGCGTCATGGATAACTGCCAGAAAATTGTATTTTTAGAATGCTTTTGTTAGTTTTATTCTGGTGTTGTTGCTATGTTATTAAAAAAATACTCGTTCATGTTACCGTTATAATTAACCCAAACCACTGAGGAGTTTGCGATTCCGTTCAGCTAACTATGGTGTAAAGAATTTACCAACTGGATTTTTAAACCTGCAGTTTACTTACCATCATTAATTATAATTAACTCGGAAACTATGTGAGAAGAATTCTGGATTCAAAGGAGAGCATAGCTTTCAAAAACTTCTTCATCTTTAGAATGTTAAAATCAAACACAAAGCACAATGACATAGAAAAGTTAATATTTTGGACGTTTCTATAGTAATCTGTAATTGCAAGGACCAAGGAGAAGTTAGAGTAAAAATCGAAACGATAAATCTTATTATCTTAGAGTATTGTGAAAAATTACTTGGCCCAAATAAATTGTGTAGTGTTCTCATTTTCACCATGTTTCAGATTCATTCCTCTGACTCTCTTCCTCCTGTCTCTTCATGGGTCAGTTGTAGTTGCCAACTCGATGAAGGCCGAAAGAACATTTTTACATTCGAACCTTTCTCAATGTCAGAGTTTCACTTCTGTTCTAAGACGCTTTTCAAATCTGACTTATTATATGTGTCAGCGAATTGTATGTTATGATACAATCAGACAATATTAAAAAACTAGTGCGATTTATTTCTTTAAACTAAACCATTTTATTGTTACAAAGTTTTAATTCTTTTTTTCAATGCAATTTGGAGTAGAATCCTGTTTAGCAGATTATGGTAGCGAATCTATAATGTTACTTCTCTAAATAATATTATGAATGAGAATCGTGTTTCAATTACTATAAATTTTAAATGTTTAATATAATAAGGTTTTTAAAACTCTACGATTTTCTGAAAATAACATTTTCACTATCTTAGTTATTTAAATCTTTAAAAACTTCCAGACATTTCTTCGCTCGAGTTCTTCATTCCCGAACTTTTCATACCGTTCCCCACTGACATGCGCTGTTCATGTATTTTTGAAGAAGACTTTTTCTTGGTTTTCATCCAAGTTGTGTGAGGTTCCAATATTTAATTACAAAATTGACATTTCTTGCACTTTAATCCACTTTTTTGTGCATTGACTTGAAAAATATATATATATATATATATATAAAGATTATTCGCCAGTAGTCCCAGAACAGCGGACTCACTTTGGTGTTATGCCAAAGCACATAAATAATGACTGCAGCACATAAGATATGTGGGGCGGTTAAACTATCAGCCAGATCATGAAATGTACAGTTTCAGATTGTGTAAATTTGTAACTGTTGTGACTGTACAATTCAATGCCAAGTTCAGTAGCACAGTTTTAACATTGATATTACATATCTAGAAAGACAACTTACTGAGAAGTAGTTTTATTATTTAGTTATTTCTTCCCTATCTTTTAAATAAGCATTATTATATTTAGCAATGGATGGTTCTTTGTAAAGATTGCAATATTTCAGAATATTTGGAGAGAAATGAATTCACATATACCCTCTGTTTCGTTCACACGTCATTAATATTCTCTTGTTAGAAATTTGTCAGATGTCAGATCTAATAATGTTTAAACTAGAATTAGCAGGTTTTACAGTATCTGTGACTTTTCCAGTTGGTTACTTCAACAGTCTTTTAGATATAAGAAACTGTGCCCTGAAGTCGAACAGAACAGTAGAAAAATTTAAAATCCTATTATCCCCTGATATATGATTAAAAAAGCACCCTCACCTTCTTTTTTTTAATAATATCTTTTCCAGAATATTTTGAACTCCACGTATAACCCATAATTACTTTTTATAGTAAAGATATTTGGAACTGTTTTACTTCCTTTCACTTTATTTGATATAGATAAAACCCCCATGCTGTTACAGTATTTTTATATTCCACCGAAAAAGGAAAATTGATTTCACATTCGTCTTTTCTTTTGTTTGAAAGTCAGCAACATTTTGTAAAGCAGACTGACTGTATATATATACGAGACTGTATAGAGTGTATTTTAATATTCGATCTTTTTTTTTATTTCAGATTGCGTTGAAAATGGCGACGGTGGGGATTATGGTGATACGGGAGGTTACGGTGAGGAGTACGTTAACGGGTATGCTGATCCACAATCAATTTATGGAGGTAAGTACAAACTTTAAATTATTTTAGGTAATTCGTACAACACAGAAATACTTTATTTATTAAAACAATGGTGCCTTTTACCTGGTTAATTACATTACCATTAATCATATCTGTTTTTTTTATACACGCAAATTGACAGGAATTCTGTAATAGAGAAAATCATATTAGTTTTACACATTAAATTTATTGAATAGTGTTTTGCGAGATAATCAATAAACGAAATTAGTCTGATAAACCTGATATGCAATGTCTCGTCAATTCACTGGAAACATACAAAAGAAATTAAATTATTTTGTGGTTGTACAAAATATACAGGTAGATAGATAGATAATACTTTATTGATCTGGGCCATAGCCATACAATATTAGTATACAAAAGAACACACCTTTTAAGAAATAGATTATAATGTAACTTAGGAGCATATACAGCCAATACAGGTATTCTATCATTAATAGAGATCACAGTAGCGATGATAAAAATTGAAACAACCATAATATGTCTATACAGCACAGCATCCATAAATGAAATACGATTTTTGTACAAATAATTCGATTCTAATTTTATGACAGAGTATCAAAGTTGAGTAAAGAGTCACTTCTCTTTCCGATCAATAAGTTCAACTGGACAAGCATAATTAGCTCTCATATTTCATCACTTGTCTAGATTGCATTACACTAAGCACTTGAACTTGTCGATTTGGGATATTAATATTGGGGGGAAATGTTAGAATGACGAGAACTACAGGGTTTGCTTGTAATGCCCGTTGATATAGGAGAGAAATACGTGGTGACTAAGTTCCAAATAAATAATAATAATAATGATATGTTAAAGTCTTTCAATAATGTATAATGTTACATGTTAAATTGTTAATTAACTAATGACTTTAAGCACTTCGTGAGTTTTGTAAAAGTTATATAGTCTTTCCGTTAGTTAGTTACCTATGGGATTATTCTTGTTATTTGTCATCCACTGTTTTCTTAAATATAGTTCTTGGTTACAAAAGAAAATTTCAAACTATGGACAGAAGGAGATTTTAAATTCATTCTGATTAATATTATAGAGAATCATAGACAGTTCAATATTATGTGCCATGTAACTTTTCTTTTCCTGTTTCGAACCAGATAGGTCTAGAGATCAGTTTTCATTGGTTGAAGTGTTCCAGAAAAAAAAAGACTCACGTATTTCTTAAAAATCAGAAAATTAAAGTAACAATAGCTCATACAACGAAATTGAAAATAAATCCAACTTCTCGATACGTATAATATATGGAGAGCTCATCTTTATTTCAGATATTTATTTCCTAAAATTCGTCTCCCACATTTAATGTTGATTGGTGTCTTTATAGCCGTTATTTCCCATCTTATTCTTACGGCAGCAATAGAGTACAAAAGTAAACAGATATAAAAGTGTGTCGATAAGAATGCTTTCTTATCTTGAAGAGTATACATAGCTTCAGGGTACACAGAGGAAGTATTATATGGAGAAAAGAGAGACTCTGTTGTATATTTTAGGTATATATTGTGTAGAAACCGAGTAGAAACGTTTCATTTCAGCAAGCTCGTGAAATTTATGGACAGATATATCCAAGCAAAGAGTGCTTCAATGTAAACAAATACTTTTATAAACACTTGTGACATCTCTTTTATTTGAAATTTTATTTTTTATCACTTTTTTCCTAGAATGACTTTTATTGTGCTGACTCAATTTTATGGTGTTACTTATATCACAATTAGTTTGTATACTGTACTTAATCACGAGTTCTAGCTACGACACAACAATTTGGGTGAAATACTATATCGAGTCTAGAATTGATGTTATTTTAAAATATTAGAGGAGTGTTTTCTCTAAAATAAAATAAAAACTTGGAATTCTGTATTGTATTATTTAAGATTTCTATGATAATGAAACTCGAAGTTGAAATGGTTTTGGTTCTATGTTCTATGCATTAAAATTCACTTGATGCTTCATGATTATCATAAAAATTAAAGGTACATTTTTAAATTTTATTTTTAATAATAATAATAATAATAAAAAGAAAATACCAGGTCTTGTTGTATGTGCAAATTAACCTCCCAGCCCTGCTGGCTATAACAAGCTCACAACATTGATTTTTCGTATTACAACCATTTCTCGACATTTTCTCACTATATGGTGCATTGATCGAACTTATAAACCTCAAACCTTATTTAATAATCGCCAAAATAACAGTCTCACTATAGCAATCACTTGAGGACAGATTACATTGCCGATAAATTTCCGTCGAATCTGTAAAACCTTACGGCTATACAAGAAACGGATAAAATTTCCTTTCCCAACGTAATCGAATCTCGTGTCAGCATTCCACCTTTCCCTCCCTTTTACCCGAAGAACGAATCGATCAATAAATATGGCGACGAGGAAGGGGGAAGAAAACACCCGAAAAACATTCCAAAAACCTCAAACATATGGCTAAGAAAGGTCATTCCAGGTCATTCCAAATAATGATAACTTCTCCATCTCTTAATGGTGTCTGTCTTCAAAAGTATTAAATTTCTACAGAAAAGTTGTGTTCTTTATTGTTTCCATCTTTTTTTCGGCAGTGGCTGAGGGTGAGATTTAGAAATACTGTTTTCAGAAAAAGAAATGTTTCTGTAACAAGATTTTCCTCATGTTATCAGTAAGATAAATTGCTTACTTTTATCTGAATTTCGAATCGTAAATAATGCCAACCAAAACACATTTTCTGGTATATTCCAACGTGTCGGACTTGATGGTATAAGTTGTGGAGAAAAATAATATAAATTGCAGCAGTATGAATTAAATTTTCTCTGCAATTCAGAAGTGTAGAAATAATATTGTAAGCAGTAGGAGTCGAACTTGAGCATTTTGGAGAGACGGTTGAAAATATTTCAAATTTTCACTAAATAAAATATCATCAATTTTTCCATTTATAAAATAAAAAATAGACCTAAAACAGTTACTGTGTGTTATTACAGTAGTTTGATGAGGATTCACAATGGGGGCTGAGAATTGTTGTCCAGGGATAGCGCTTCCTGTAATATATCACTCTCGCCGTTCTTGCTTGTATAATATTTTATATGAACAGATGAAGCATTATATCAGTTCACTTCTACAGCATCAAAATCAGACCAATTATATTATTAATCTCGTTTTAGATAATATCATAGCTGGCTGAAATTACTTTATTCTCTGGAAATTTCATCCTCTTCAGCAATCTGAATAACAATGCGATTATGTTACGTCTTCTATCTGGAGTTTCCAGCATACTTAAGTGTCATAAAAGTTCTAATATGAAACAGTGAGAACATTCTATCCTGTAAAAAATATACATCAACGATGAATCATGTACGAAAAAGAAGTAGATTTACAATTATTCCCGCTGTTTCAGAAGGAACAATAAGATAATTGAATGAGATCGATGAGATATGTTTTATAAATATACTCATATAAACTTTAGGCACCACTTTATTTACCCCCAGAAATATTTCTCCTTTAAAATTATTTTATTTAGTGGGGTCTTTGATGCACTATATAAAATTTCATCTTTCAAATTATTTTAAATCATCTCAGATGCAGGAAAAATATTAGTACCAATCATTCAAGCTGTATTTACAACTCTGAAGTCTGTATTTGCAGAAAAAAAGATTTTTGATAAATAGAGATATAGTCTTAAAAATCCTAGTTTTTTAAGTTCGACGAACACCTCAGTAGAGTTAAATCTGAGCTGCAAGAAATGATATTTGTAAGAGTATTGGTTTTTAAAATGAGTAGTCTAGAATAGATTTGATCTGAAGTGTAAAAAGCAAAATGTTTTCTTTTGAAAAGTGAATGAGTTACATATACTGCTCTACCACTCTACTAACATTCTTAGAGGGTCACAGTGCTGAAGTTGTGCCAGAAGCATGGCAGACGACGTCCA
>JAQIWE010004777.1:0-10472 GCA_034698565.1 Campodea plusiochaeta
ACAATGTGAGTTAAAATTTAGAAAGGTGTATAATGAAATTATTAGCTTCTAAAGGCATACCTGAGTTTCTATGAGATACGGAAGTTGATTGACATTTCTTGATCGATTAATTTAATAGATTAACTGGAAAGCAGATGAATTAACTAGTTAAACGTGCTTCATCTTGCTTCAGTAAAATTCAATAGACACTTTTCTCCATGAATATAATGTTTTACTTGTCAAGAAAGTTTACATATTTCCTTTCAATATTACTTTTTGTTTTACGGTATCCATTCACAAATAGCTTTGAACTTTTATTACTTAATCTGAAAGTTTTGATAAACAATTATTTCTGACCGTAAAACTGAAAAGAAGATTCATATCTGAAGTTAAACTCATATAATACAGAATACAATAAAGTTTCCAAATTGTCCAAAAATATTTCATTCTACATAAATTTTATTTTGTTTTCTAATTTCATGTAACATACACAGAATTAGTTTCTATTCTAATTTTGCAAAAATGCTATTCTTGACCTTAGAAGGGGTGGGGAGGGATGATATTCATTAAACGTAGTTGCAGCTGGAGGCCCCGTTTTCTCATACACATGACCCGTTTCACTTTCTTTGTTCTCTGCAGTACTCGATTTCTCATGGGAACTTTAATCTGTGTTGAAGAACGGGTCATACTATACTGAAAAATCATGGTCCTATAAGGAATAATACGCCAAAGGCCCAACTCTGCATTGAATGTAGAGTTGGGCGTATTATTCCTTTATTCCTTATAGTGAATTTACCTCTGCTTCCATTTTGCAAGAAATAATGGTTCTGTAAGTCTTCATACTGAGAATTAACATTTGACATCTTTGATTAGCCATCTCAAAACTCATTGCACTGTTGGAAATATCGTTGAATTTGAATTATTGTTTAAGAATGAGTTCGCAATAAGCAGAAAAATGTGTGAAGGATTATTCTCTTTTCCCATCAAATATATTAAATAATCATTTTCTTAATATATCCAAATTCACAAAGTCGCAAGATAAAACATCTAAAACTTTACCCCCATCCCCCCGACTCTACACACCACCTATGACTAATCTTTCGTCAACATATTCACGACAATGACCATCGTAATAAAACACAAGTCCCTCTATATATCACATCAAAGTTTAATCATTAAATAAACGACCACCAGGATCGCGGTTTATTTACCAAGAAGGAGGTAGTAGATGGTTCTTAATCAAACAACAATTATTTCCAAATAAGTGGTTCGTGAATTATATAGTCAGAGAACGTATTCTAGAGGTCGCTTAATGACGGCTTCTGTTTTGACCCCACTGACTCTGAATGCATAATTGACTTAAGGTGTTGCCGAATGGTTTTTCACCCCGTAAGAACAAAATACCCTTTGTATTATTTATGAGTGTCTTTGAACGTCGAGTTATGCGACTTCAGTTACTGTATATTGTTGGTATAGTTCATAGAATCATAATTTATGTTTTTGTAGTTTGTAATAGCTATTATGAATTTGTTTCATTTGAGTCGACTGCTTTGAAATATAACCATTTATTTTTATTTTACATCACTTTTTTTCGCTCTCTCAACCCATGAAAAGAAAGACTGTTCGATATAAAAATCTACAAATTAATATATCGTCTATGATCTAGATTCCTTCGTATTGCTGCGAATGTCATATTTGGCAATCTTGCCCTTATTGACGAAAAAAACCCTCTTAATTTACTACTATGAAGGATATGCAGAAGTATTATATACTTCGATGGAATGAAAATATGTCACAACTTCGCTTGTTACTTTATTGATTTGCTCGACATGTTTCGAAATGTATAACATTTCATTTTCAAGAGGATCTGGAAAAAAATGGAAAATTATACAATGATATTGATACAATGATGTATTATTATTTTGTAAATTTTGCTCATTGTATTATTATTATTTTTTTTTTTTTCAGATCCTCTTAAAAATGAAATGTTATACATTTAGAAATATGTCGAGGAAATCAATAAAGTAACAAGCGGAGTTGTGGCATATGTTCATTCCCCTTAATTGATATGAAAGTGATTTTACAGATTGCAATTTGGGGAACATAATTATATTTTCCGTCTGATTATAATTGTCGTAATCTTTTATTATACGCTTATTATATACAAGATGATTATTGATGGTTAAATAAAAGAGCTGAATATTGAATGATAGTGTACTCTTATATTACACTATGAACTTATAAGAAATCCAAGTGGAAATCCTAAGTAATAAAAAATTTCCAGTACTAATCAGCAAAGTAATTACAAACACAACAATAGTCTATGCTGTAAACCTTTATTGACTTTGTATTGTTGTGTTTGTTATTGCTTATTACAATCCAGCAGTACATCATCATAAAAGTTTCTAGTCAGCAAATACAGGTGCAACCTAATCACTAAGTTTCAGGAGGAACTCAGATCACACAAAAAAGGAAAGAATTTCCTGATGTATTTTCCCTCGTTGTTTTCGAATTGCATTTATCCTTTTTAATCCAACGCGCTGTTACTTTATTCCTTTAATTACAATGTCATTTAACATACCATTTGTTGTTCCATTAACTGTAAACCATCCAACATACATTATATTATTCTGTTGCAAATAGATTCTTATTACATTTCAAAGGTAGCAGTTAGATCTTTCTCATTAAAATGAATATTTGCCTCAAGCCAATTTCTTATATTCCGCTTTTTAGAAAACACAGCATGCAGAAAAAAGGGAGAGAAGGTGCAGTGAAATTCAGTTTCAAGCTTTAAGAGTTGTTACTATGGAAAAAATTACTGTAATGTTTTTGGATATTATGTATAAGAACAATACGAAAATATACTTTTGTAATGAGGATTATGTTTTTAATGAATCCATTCCATTTTGTAACTGTTTGAAAATAAAAGTTTCTTTTACAAACAATAGAATGAATAGCTTAAAATATAATGATTTATTTACAGCAATTCTCTGACTGAAATATGTATGATAAGCATATTAAAATAATATAATTTTGGAAAGTTGCACAGAAACACTTCAGTGTGAAAAAAAAAACTCAGATCTGCGACAGGTGAAATCTATTAGCGATATATTATATATTATTTCATCATTTTCTATGATCAGATGTGATACTTAATGCTACAGTTCAAATTATAAAATACGTGTAACCCATGTCGAAATATATAAGTGTTATTTGTCTCAAAAATGTATGTAATTTCAAATTCACATAAAGTTTTGTAAAACAGTTCTCCTTATTCGAATTGCTTTTCTCGATCTTTTTTGTGAGCTTGTGGTTGGAATAAAATGGTTGCTAGGTAAAGTTCCACTTCCGTTCTATTTACGGTAGCAAATACTACAAAAATTAGTTCAGAGCGGAGTAGATAACTCGAACTATATACATCAGTATGAGATTTAAGGGAGACATTACATATTGTTGCTGATTGCCCCCGAGCGTCAGTTGAATAATTATATACTGTAGAAGCAGTAATGCTGCTGAGAAATGTATTATGAATCAATTTCCCAAAAGAAATTCCAGTCTGTTTCTGCCTGAAATGTGGACTGAAGTGATTCAAAATTTTTCATATTTGTCAATCTGTAATAAGTATAATTGTAGAACTATAACTCTGGTACATAAAATGGACAGATAAAGATGAACTTAAATGGACGTTGTTTTATTGAATTGAAAAGGAAGGCGCAATAAAATTTAAATGAGAGGTTGTTTAGTGTTTTCAAATATCAAAGCTTTTTGATTAAGAGTCTTGAAAATTCAAAATATTCTGAAGTTAGAAAATAATCTGAAAGGGGAGATACTGAATATCAGAAAATGGCTGATTTATTCCTAAAACAGTCTTGTTCCTTCAATCCACTTAAGTTAATCACACAGTGAATACCATATTGAGATCGAAATATATGATGCCCTTTCTTGAAAATATTATACAGTATTATACTCCAAGATGCTATAGGTCTATCTTTTTCATATAGCTGTATATCTTTTGGGATCCTGGCTGGTTCGCCATCTTGGCGGATGAGAATCTGTAAGAGTGTAATTTAATTGAATATCAGGGAGCACTATAGGGACTATAGAAGAAGAGAGGGTTGAGAACCTTCTAGAACCTTCCACAGAACCTTCATATTTTCCAATAGTTCCAGCAAGATAGAAGAAAATTTCCCTGGAGATTTGAGATTTGGGAGTATTGCTTTTTACCTGGTTATCAGGGGACCGTAAAAATTGTATAACGGATGAAATTATGATGGAGTGGTAATGATGAAATATTGCTTCGTATCTGAGGAGTTAGTTATTTCGATACCGTTGTAATCTCGCAAAAACATTTCAAATGCATTGAAATTTTCATTTACACTGCATCGTTGAAAATCTGGTATAATACGAATATAGAGTAATATGTATGCTTCATATTAGTAAAATCGGTTACTGTTTAATTAAATTAAATTAAATTTCATTGGAAAGGTTGAAAATTCAAACACTTAAATGTTTAATGACATATTCTCTAACTTACACAGGTGCCAGGACTGATGTGTATATATTAAACACAGATTATTTTTCTTAAAACTGGTGACGTCACATTCCAAATGACTCCCATAATAGTGCATGTGTCAATAGAATACAGAGAGTTTATTTTTATATTAAATCTTCTGTATTTCTTTGACTTTTGAAGTAAATAAATTACATTCTACAAAACCGAAATATTTACCAAAATAAAAGTATTGCTATCAGTTAATCAGGATCAAGAATTCCTCATGATGTTTTCCTTGTATTAATTTACTCCGTTTCATCCACAGCATAGAGGTTTATTACTAGAAACTTCCAAATCAAAAATCAATATTATTCCAACCCAACCAACATTCTTCGGCGTCTTCTGCTTTTTAATAAATTTTGATTTAATCAGTTTTGACAAGACTGATGACAAGTAACAAAAAAGTTCATAAGAACACAACTCAAACGACGTTCAGTCCTGTCAAAATGTGAATTTTGTCTTGTATTAGGTCGTGCATGAAATTTGCTCGTGAGATATTGTCTGTTCAATTGTTATGCATAAGAAATTATAAATGCTAGGTGCATCATTGTACAAGCTAGAAGTATACTTTGACTTTTTTATGCAATATATATATTTTTTATTTCCAATGTCAATTTTGACGATTAGTTGCTGTATGTTAATTGTTAATACTGAAACTAATTCACCAGTCTGTGATTAACTTTGGGTCACAATATGTTACTTCGATTTTGTTTCTACTATTATTTGGACAAAAAATAAGTAAAACAGGTATAACTATTTCATAAATATAAAGTTAATTATGGTTATAGGTTACTTACAATGTAAACGTATTCAAACTCTTCTAAAATTCATTTTTATAGACCTGAATTGATTTATGTTTTATATGCAGGTTGGAGGACAACTGGAGGAATTGGGAATTTTTACTTTTATTTCATGAATTGTTTGATATGGATTGTTTTATAAAATTAGCTTTATCAGTTCTACAGTATGTATCAATCAAATACATAAATGAAATTTTGAAAGTCCGAATATGTATCCTGAACATTGCTCAAAGCTGGTACTTTTAAGATTACAAAAAATGTTGCATGAAAATTAATACGAATGCGGAGTATTTCTATAAGTTCTATGTTGCTTACAACACATCTTCTAAGTTTCATTGAATGATCTCTAATTTTCTCGAAAATGAAACAATGTATCATTCAATGTAAGATACTTCTTGGGTCTGGTCACTTATAAGAAACAAACTAATTAGCTGCAGGACGTTTCACCTTTATTAATATAAAGGCTTTATCAACTGTACAATAAAAGTTTGAAAAGATTTTTAGAAGCTAAATAGTTTTGTTTCTTATAAGTGGCCAGACCCAAGAAGTATCTTAAACATGAATACGTCACTTAATCTCCGTACGAACAGTTGAAATCACAATTTCAATACCAAACCAATAAAAAAATAGTTAACACCAAATACCAAATTCATTCATTAAGATATTCAATATACCCTATTAAACTAAAACTCTTCTAAAAATCCCTATCTTCCTCAGTCCTCTTATATCTCGAGCACTGTAGGGTTGTACTGTGTGTAGCTTTGTATCCATGGTAATTCATTAGTACTCCCTAGGCGAAGTAATAAATGTTCCCATATAGAGGACTGATTTTCAAGTCAAATGATTCTACGGGATTGTTCGCGTAATGACACTTGTCAATTAAGGAACGCTGTACATTGGCTTTAGTAGGGATTCCCGCTTCAATTTAACGCATGTCGTGGAATTTGTTGGAGAAGGCTTTTCGAATAATTGCTTTCGTTGAGAAGAAAAGTTTTAGGTCGGTGTACGTGTTTGTTTGTTTCCGTTATGTTGGTATACATGGTGGAATGTCTTCTGCTAATGAAGCGTGGTGTGTCAGTCATATTTATTTTGGATAGTGATCATTTTGTTTAATTATTCTAACTAAATTGACAGAAATTAGCTTAATAGAAACGTTTTGGATAATTTCTTAACTTAAACGTTTTGGATAAATTTGACCTTTCACTAAAATTTTGTTCTATTTGTCAAAAATACTTTGCTACTTTCTTTCGAAATATGTAGTTTACTATAACGAGCAAGTATACAGTATAGGGCATGATTATGTTACATTTTAGGGCTAACTGAACGAAAGCGTCGGATAGAAACACGAAGGTATATGTCCGAAAATGGATATAGCTTCCCTATCAGTATTTATTACATCGTGAGTATTTTTAAAACCGCAACTGTTATGGTATTCTCAAATTTCAGATAACATCAATTATTATTACCCGTATTAAATTATCCATATGCAATTCGATATTACCACAACTTAAAAACCGAATATAACCAAATGAAGCAAACTCAGATTTCCCACCCTCATAAAACGATATTCAGTTACGGCCATCATGTAACATTATATCCAACAACAAAAATAAAGTGTACAACATGATATTCTAATTTATCATAATGCTCCATTCCCAATAGCGCGAAATAAACCTGAATAATAATATTTATGGCCTCCTCTTTATCAATGCTAGGAAGAATGACATTGAATAAGCGATACACCAGCAAGCACGATTGTGATAGGCAAATTGTTAGACGAAATAATTATAGGTTAGGTGGTGTTTATTACGTAGATTAATTTAGGAACGCCTATTTCCTGGATACGGGAAGATGTAAATTATGGCCGTATCTTCCTGTTTTTCTCTAATATTATGTATTGTATGGTACGTTCGTAAAAACGTTGTTGAGCTAAAATAAACACGTGATAAAGTGTATCGAGTAGGCGGGCTCGGACACGCACTTTCAGGCCCGCTCTACAGATTGTTTGGTGGGAACTAAAAACAGGAAATAGTATTCGGTTGTTCGACTATGTTTTGGAAATATTCTTATTATTTGTTGGATTTTATAAGTGAAATATCTGATACCAATGAAGAATAAAACAATAAAAGTATATATCTATAGAGTAATTATTTTATTATCTCCAAAAGTTTGACTGTTCCATTTTACCGTTCGTTTAATTAAATGCCCGGTTATTATTTCCCCCCATTTTACTCTTTTCTTAAACACATGCAATATATTTAATTACACTTATTACACAAATTGCTTTTCTATAGTTAGCTCGTTTCTAGTTTTCTAAATGATATTTTTGTTAGAGAAGGTCATAGCTTTATGGTAGACGAGACTCTTGTTAGCATAATGATTATGGTATATTTTAATTAATAAAAGAAGTCTAAACAATTACTGGTTTATTGTTACTGACATCTTATACAGGATTCGATTACGCAGCATGGCAATGGTTCTGTTCTTAGGATCTAGGGAACTTCTGAAGTGACGCGAAATATTTTAGGTTGAAATGAGTCTACGAGTGTAATTAATTAGCAGAACAACTTGCAAGAGAATCAAAGTTTCATTTTCCTGATTTTTATCAACTGATAATTTTTTAGATTACCTCTGAAGATTTATGAATTCTCAGTATTAAAATTTCATTGATGGTCACTTACTCATTGTTATCGCTAAAATCTGATTGCACAAAATAATATTAATTCTATTAAGCAATTAGTTTTTCCCGTAATAACTGTAATAAAGAGAATATCATAATCTATTTAAAACGGTCCGTCTTTTCTTTACATTCAAAACAATATTTAAACCTTTTATGCAAAATAGGCCTACTTGCACAAATATTTCGTTACAGCCAAGTAACGACTTTTATTACAATGAAACCTCATTGTCCAAAAATTCGTTACCTTACAACAACATTTATGAAAATGTCATTTCTACTTATTACTATCATAACCCTTGATGCGCGTTCACAGGCTCACTCAGCACATTTGACGACTGCCATAAACATAACAAAAGAACCCATTAGACCTTCATACATATCTGCATATAACACACAAACATTCCCATGTCCCACAGATACAAAAACCTTAATCTAGGACTCTATAATCAAAACATCAAAATAATGCATTTGTCCACCGCATATATGCAGATTTATCCGTGTTCCCAGAACCCTTGAGGGTTGAGTCCTATCCGTAATTTCTACCTTTTTATTCTTCCTAAGATGATAGGGCGTATTTTTGGGTATCCCCCTTTTTTGCATATCATTGATGGGTTTGCGGGTGGGGTGTACCGATATGCAAAACCACTAAGGAATCTTATAACCCTTTCGATCTCTGGGAAAGTTCGGAAGGGTTGCGTTCAGTTTTTTGTCATTCTTTGCGTTCGATGAAGAGTATGATTTATCGAATATTTTGATGGTTATCGGTATCTAAAAGGTGTTTCGATGCAGATTTTACGTAAGGGGTTTTAATATATGGTTATATGGTATGAAAAGTTTCTCATGATTTTCTTCGGTCTATTCCTGGGTGACTCTGTGAGTCCTATATGTTATTGAAAATTGTCTGTGCTGAAGAATATGTGAGAATATAATAATACTACAATAATAAAATTGCGAAAATTTTATAATTTCATTGACTAAAATCATGGCTGAAAAACTAAGGTTTAAAAATTGAATATAGTTCATTTACGTTTAAAAAACATGTGCTGTGTAGTAGCTGTAATACCACAGACTTTTTTTTTTTTTTTTTTACATTTTCCGTGTTTTTTTTTATAAGAAAATTCACACTATTATTTGAATTTTGAAATCTTTCAAATTTCTTAATGGTATAAAATGAACTTTTCAGACTTAATCAAGCATTTCAAAACATACGTATCCCCTTTAACGTTTTAAACCATCATTCAAAATACTTCATTTGTATCAATCCACTTATTGAAATCTTAACTAATTGGCTGTCTCAATCAATCGACAGTAAACGAATCGTAAAAATAATAAATGCTACAAATGCCTCAAAAATAACTAATTATAATAATCGCATCACTCCAAAAACCTTTCCACGCTTCATTACACTGTCATACAAATTAAAAAGAGATTCATTTTTCTCTCTACAGATCTAGACCCATGAGCGACTCAGATATCATATTTATACGAGGGTGAACAAGCAAATTTGATTAAAAGAATATGGAATAAGAGAAATGCATGTTGTGTTTTCAGCACATTAAAATAACCTGTCATTTGCATATAGAGCCATAGAATTTTGTCAAGTATATTTAATTTATTTATTATTTGCTTTTGATCTATTGAAGCGTTTGTCCATGATAAGGCGATTCCTACTTTTTTATATAGAAAAAGTAGCTATCCGATAACCGATAAAAGCTTATTTGAAGATTATTTTTTGTTTTTCCTGTTTTCAAAAAACTAAAATTTTATTAATCATTGATAATTCAAACTATAAGAATAAACAAGATAATAATGTTTTAACACAGCAAAAACTCCTGTTCTTTTCCAATAAGTCATATTTTTTTCACAGTGATATGCCAAGTCAAGAAATTAATAAATATACTTATTACTATATAGATTCATATTGTGGTTTAGAAATTAATATTGTGAATCTGAAGTTTTGTCCTGAAAAGAACAGATCTATTATTTTCTAACAGTTTTACAATATAATTTTCCTTCGCTAATGTTTTCTTGTTCTTCTACAGAACTGTAATACAATTTAATAAACTTTACAATAATAGTAACAAACATTACGTCACATACACAGCTACACTGATTTCAGTGAGTTGTAAACGGTAAAATATTTCAGAACCTTTCGAAACTCTATTTTCCAAGTTTTCACAAACTTGTCTTTAATATTTATTCCCATGATTGTCAAATATTTTGTTATACCTGAACATTGTCAAAATGTCACGCAACTCATCAAAGAACACATTCTAACATTGGACCTCAAACTATCAGTTCAATCTTTTTGCCATTCCCTCGTACAAACATCTCGCATTGGCAGTGGTATTTTCGCATCGTTAAGTTTCATTATCATTTCATTTCGTTTCGATTCTAATGAAATTATTTGAAAATTCGGAATGAGATGTGAAGAATCATTTCTAGATGAAAAACTCCCCCC
>JAQIWE010004778.1:0-10470 GCA_034698565.1 Campodea plusiochaeta
TCAGTGAGTTGAGTTGATTCAACTCAAAAGAATATGAGTTGGAAACTCATCCGATAGAAATTGAGTTGAAAATCAATAAGTCAAGTGATTTGAAAAAATAATTTAGAGTTAACTCAGATTTCAAATTCCATTAATAGAATATTGAGTTGAGTTGATTTAAGTTTCTTTCAATTCAAATGAGTTGGAGTTGAGTTAACTCAAGAATATTTGAGTTGTGCCCATCTCTGATCACAAGTGTCATGATTATATACATACATACTGTGTAACAAATAATACATCATAATGAAGATGAAGTCCTTTTAACATATATAATATTTTGTTTTTGTACTGGTTCAGGTATAAATATTACTAGTCACTTTTGAATTTGGGACATCAGGAATATTTGTCAATATATTTAAGTATTATATAAGTTGTACTAATTACTTCACTAACATTTAAGTTACCGTTTCAAATACATTTTACATTCACAAAATTACAAATTAACTGAATATTCTGTTCTGAGCATGTGTTAAGCATGCTGTTTACAATTCAATTTTCCATTCATGTACGTACTATCTGCAATTTGATTAATGAAATTCATTCTGTCAGTTACAAATAGCATGGCAAAATTGGATTGTTAACAGCTATGATGTTTAGATTGTACAGTAAAACAGATCAGAGTACTATTCCTTTACTTGTGACTGTTGTGACATGCTGTCCTGTGATGTAATACTTCCACGTTTCCTTGAAGAAGGTCTTATCCTGAGTTTTGATTGTCTACCAAATGTTCTAGACCTCCGTCCTCCTTTCACAGATGCAGTACTACTGTTTGAACCACCACCTTGAATTGCTTTTGCATGAAGAGCTTTCAATCGTTCCATTTCAAAACTTCGAAGAGATATTTGAGAGTCCAAAGAGTGACGACGGTATGAACCATCTTTCTGGGTGTCAACTGATAACCTACAATAAAATATAACTTTTCATGACAACATGCTAATTTCACTCTAAAACATAAAAAAAGGATTGTTTGAACTCTCAGTGTTACTGAATACAGAAAAACTGGTAAAAAAAAGGCCTACAGGATAACTTTAATTACAAAAATGACAATATTTTGCAGTATACTACCAGTAAGTAGAAAGTGTATATACAATACATTAAAACTTAAGACTCATCACCCAAAATCAACATTGAGTTTCAGCATACGAAATCCCATGTTAAATTCAGTACTTTTTAATGCTACTGTTTAAAAGCAATTACGTAGTGTTTGGTATCGTTGGATTCAGGATGAAGTTTTTTATTCTTTTATCTTCACAAATTTTTAATTAAGTTTAAAAGAAAATATTTAATAAATGGTTTACGGTAAAAAAGGTGACACTGATTTTTAATATTTTTTTATTAATTGGCATATATGTTAATGACATTATGAAAACATAGAAGAATGTTGTATAATCAAACCTGGTATTTATTTTTATGCAACCATCATTTGTTAAATTATAATGAGCATTAAACCAATTGATCTTTTGATGTCTATAGTAGAATTCTAACCTTCTTATTGCAATGCTGTATTCTGAATCTGTTGAATTCCTTCTTGAACCAGTAGAAGAGGGAGCAATAATAGCACCTCTTCTTTCGACAAACTGTGGTAATGCTGCAGCCCACGCAGAACTCACATCCTGGAAACAAACAAGTTTTTAAACTTATACGAGGGTCACCAGGAAAGTTTTGAAACAAGACGTCATCTTTAAGGATAGGTTAAAAATGGGTGCATCATTTTTTTAGATCCAGTAACCTACTTCTAATAAAACAAACCAAATTTAAAATCTTTTTTAACTTCCTTGTTGACATAGTGACACCAGGAAAATATAAAACTATGTGCTGGAAAGAAGGAGTTAGGAAATGGGCATTATTGGGTGATGTTTCTTTATTATTTAAAAGTGGATTCAGTAAATTTAATGACTGATTCGAACTATTTGGGTACTACCACATCCTATAAACACTTTTCGCAGTTTTGGTAAATGTATGTTATGTGGAACATCTGTTAATGATGAAGAAAGGACTGGGAGTCTTTTTATGAAATAGGTGAAGAAAACATTGTCAGTGTGCGAGACCAGATCATTTGAAAATCCAAGATTTTTTACAAACATATTAAGAACTAGAGAGGGCCAGATACTGCACTAAGTACAGAATAACAACAAAAGTCAGCTGTAGTGTCCAAGACGCAATTCATATACCCTTTATATATATGTGGTACTGACGTTGACGTGACGCACCCAAAGTCGAAAGTACACGTAACGCTGTAGTGTCCAAGACGGAGCTACGTAGACTGCTTGTTTATATGTATGATACACCATACATTAATGCACCAAATGTTTATTCAATTTCACATTTATAAAATGATGTCCACGAACACAATTGTGAGGAATCAACATGAGCCATGAAAAAGCATTATGGTACATTTTCAGTCAAACTGTTCAATATTAACATCTAGTACAACCAGGAATGTTCCCAAAACTACTAAATACTGCGGCATAAGATGTAACAATGTACACAGTAGTCTTAATAAGTCATTCAAAGAATTTTACTTCATTCAATCCACTTTTAAATCATAAATTATTAATAATCATAAACAATGCTCAATAGTGTTCATTTTCCAACTTAGTTTTCCTGGGGACACTATACCAACAAGGAAGCTATGGTTCTCTTGAACCTCGCTCGAAGTATTCAGTCTGGAAAATGACACACCTAAATCCTTAAAAATTTAACCTAGCCTATATTCTTGAAAATGGCATCCTGTCTTAAACTTTCCTAATTACCCTCGTACATAATTTATGACTAAACTGACTATATGATATTGTAGTTTTATCTTTGCTTCAAACATGGAAGAAAATATTACAATAGCAAAGGCTGGGTAAGCAATTTTTAATTATGTACATTTCAATATTAATAACATATCCTTTTTAATAACAGTTCAAAGCATAAAAAAAAGTTTTACTTAGGCCTATCATGAGAAAATATATTACCTAATATTTTTGACTCAAAACTGTAGACATAAGCTTATTACTTTTACTTTCAATGTTTCAAATTTTTCAGTGTTCTAACAAAACTAAATACTAAAGTCCATTTGTTTGCAAGAACCCATTTAAAGCCGAACAGCATGAGGTCCGATGAAGTCATCTCCATTTAATTTCCATTACGACATGAAAATACTGGCCTATGCAAATTAATACACTGTAGGCCTAAGTAAATTTATTAAACAAAAATTAACTAATAAATAATAAATATTTCTACGTGAGTACTTGAGTATCATACCTGTGATACACCACTGCTGAGATCTAAATTCATTCCTACCGGATCATTATGATTACTGTGATAACTGATAGATATTCTTCCTGCACTGTATAAATTCTTCCTCTTAGCAAATGCTTGTGCAATAACTTTATGTTTCTTCATTCTAACAGGTTCATTATCACTAACACCAAAACATTTACGACGGAATAGTAATTTCCAAGATTCAGTGCTACCTTTATTCCATACCTGCAACATCAAGCAACAAATAAGCAGTTATCAACGTAGAAATAAGCAAAACAAGTAGGCTTGTTAGAACTAATCTTAAGAATTTATCCTTGTAGTATTATTAAGTGTTTCATGTAATATGTTATGTAATATCATGTAATATGTTAGTTTTTACAGGAAATAATACACTATGACTAGTACGGTATAATAGGCCCTATAATATACTAGTGCTAAATTATTTCATGATTCTAAAGTGAAAAAACTATACATCCCCACTTCACTGAGTTTTTTTTAAGTAAACAGGGCAAAAATACAAACACAATGGAATCCAAATCTGCACATTTACAGAAAAAAAACAATAATATTATGTTCCATAATGTTATTCACAGTTTTTATTTTCACAGATTCAAATTTATTTTCTAGTTGGTCCTAAGGAAGGTTTAATTTGCTTAATAATCGTTTTAAATTATCGCCAAATGTTGTTCCTACAGTATGCAAAATTTTGACTGTGTACTTGCCATTATATACCCATTTTCATTCTCTTTTTGGCATTTTTGTTTTTTTTGTCTTTGTTGGAGTACAACAGATAAAGAAAACACAAACAAAAATGCCAAAAAGGAGAATGAAAGTGGGTATATATTATAATGACAAGTAACCAGTTGAAATATTAGCTATTCCTACAGATATTTTGTTAAAAGAATTTTCCCTGAAAACATTCTGTAAACCAAAACACCAATGTTATATTTACATGTATCAGTAAAGCATAACTCATAATGTATGAAAAATGGCTAAGTTAATAAAGAAGCTATTGTAAATATGTTGCCTTACCCAAGCTGCAAGAAGTATTCCAGATCCAAATAGTGCTAATATATGCAACTGAACAAATGAAGAATTGGGCCTTGGTGACATTTTACAGGGTTCAACCATTTGATGATAGTCATCCAATGCAGAAGCAATATTAGACTTACAACTGAAAATAACACATTTCACTATTTATTCTAGACAGAATGTATAATTAGTTAATTACTTTTTGAAAGTTTGAGAAATAGAGCAATATTTCATCAAACCATCCCCTTCAATTCAGTGCTGCCAAATCTACATTAATGTGTTGAAAATGATCACTTAATGTGAAATTAATAATTCCACCAATTCCATTTGTTTTTCATATATAGTGTATAAAATAGTGCCAGTTTTATTCTAACATTGACAAATAACTAAGACTCTACTTTATAGTTTGTTCATCTTTTTATTTGATTAAAATATGTGAGATTGAAATTGTATAATCTTAATTGCAAATAAGTAGACTTAGAAAATAAGGAAAAGTTGAAGAACTTTGTATCTCTGTCTTAATTTTTGAAATTGAACAGTAACTTAATGAACGTCTCAGTGTAAAAACTTGTAATAAAGTTACATTTTTAAACCAGCATTCGAATTTCGTGGTAGCCTCAAACTACTAGATTTCATTTTTGGCTACTGAAATCAAAACTGTACTAGCCAACTGGGCTAGTACATATTTTTAAAATTTTTACGACCATCGAAGACGGATGTAGTGTGTGTTAAAAGGCTCGTCATCACTACTAAATTCAATATTATCGGTCCCCATCATCCCTGACACATCAGCATTTCCGTGATGTATTAAAATAAGTGTCATTGCTGCTAAATTTAATATTATTGGTCTACATCATTGAAATATAAAATGGGATCATTCAAATGTTTACTATCAACTTTCAATTTTATGGGAAAAGCAGCTAAACAGTTTGAAAACAGACTGAATGACCAAAAAATTGTGTTATTTTTATTCAACAAAATTGTATTAAAGTGCTTGACTAGTAAAATTATTTTTGGGCTAGTAACTTTCAGAACTTACTAGCCTCAATGGCTAGTGCTTGGAAAAATTAAATTCTAACCCTGTTTTAAACCCTTCTTTGAATCCTATGATGCAGATACCTTTTGCAAAATTATTGTTTTGTAAGACTCACATAATGTATTTCCTCAATGCTGTACTCCATTCTTCCCTATGTTGATATTCATAAGCATGACATATTGCACTCATAACATAAAACAATGGTAGAAGAAGTGCAAATATAATCATTCGAATTATAGTATGGTGAATCTTTGCACTGGCTTTCTCAGATATTAACTCCTTGCTACCATTCTTCAATTTAATTAAAGTAAATATTCCTGAAATAATAGGAAATGTTGAAGTCTAATACTTTATACAATACAAAGTCAGAAAGTTATTTTACTTTAATAACACCTCAAAAAATGAACAGTGGGAATCTGATAAAAATTATTTATTTTAACACTGTAACAATTCATTGTTTAATTTCAATATCTATTCTAATATCTGTAGGAATGAGAAAACTAAGCAGTTCATGTGTGTGAAGCCTGAAACAGGGGTTAAGAAATAATAAGTCATCATTAAAATAACAAAGTTACATAATGCTCATAATCACCACCATTCCAATCACAGAATTAACTGAAGAGCCATGGTAGGAAATAGTGGGACTAATTAGCAAGTTTTCAAATTATTAGACAGCACATTGTTTATTACTAAAATACATTTTGTAGTAATAAATAAAATCATCATTTGCTTAATTCATTTTTGATGTTCGATCCTATAAACAATGGATTATAACGTATCCTAGTTGCCTACCTCTGAGTTGAAAAACAAACACAATACAGAGTGCTAATCCCAGTGGTACCAATACAAATCCTATTCTGACTAATGGGTTGGCATTACTGACAAAACAAATCCCCATTACACTATCCCCATCTATCTGTCCTAATGCCATTACAGTAATTGTGAATATGAGAGGAATAGACCAGGAGATTAAATGGAAGTAAGCAGCTCGCTTGTCAATCTCACCACGGATCTTACCTAAAACAATTACACAAAAATATAGAACAACATTCTCATTCTCAGGAAAAAATGTAAAATTTTTGCATATGATATTACATATTTTCTTTAAATACATTTGAATAACATGTAGTATTGCAATTCCAATTTAGTTGACTTTGACTATTTCAGAAGGCCTATATGACTAACAGACTTTTTGTTTCAAGTTTTTAGCTACACTTTCATGTTCTGTCAGCTATTACAATATCACACATCAAATTTGACACCCCTAAGGTGAATTTTGTTAGAGTAGTGTTGTACCAAGTGCTGTCAGCCTTTTTCTAGTCTCAAGAAAATTTTGTGGGAATTATTGGAAAACAGTTTTTTTATTTTCCATGTTTTCAATAAATCTTTAGAAAGATATCGCTGCCAAAATTACATTAAATCACTTTTCTTAGTTCTGCTAATGCAAATAGTGCATAAACATGTCAAACTTTAAGATTATGTATTCATTTAGAGCGAAAATGTGTTTGGAAGTACCCGATTCTGAAAACTTTCATCAAGGCCCTCGTATACATTCAATTTATATGGAATGTGTATTTAAAAATAATCCCAAACATTCAACGTAAAACATTCTTCATAAGCCCATCCTACTGCTGCAATTAATTGATCATCCTTACAACCAAGATAAAGCTAAACTCAGTGATAACTGTTGAGAACTCTTGGTACTCAATCAAAGCTGTAACTTAAAGGGACGGGGCAGTGAAATAGATTTTCTTTAATTTTATTGTACTGATAATACTAATTTTTCTTTAAAAATTATCATTCCGCTACTTTCCGTTCATGAGATATGTCGATTTGTAAAACCAGGATGAGAGGAGTTATCTGTGAAGTGAATTTTTGGATCTCAGCATCTAATACCTTTACAATAACCAAATAGTTTTTATTAACTAAAGCAATTTATTTTAAAACTTAAAAAAAAAGAATGATCAAATTCTGACTTACTGTTCACAAGTTAGGCTATAAGCTTCGAAATATTTTGTAAGAAAGGTTCACAGGTAACACAATGACTTATCTGTGAACTTCAGGTGAGCATTTCTGCAAAATGGCTGTACCGATTTTGTTCATTCATTTTTCAAAAATCATCAAAAAATTCAAAAGCAAATACTATTATCAGAACTCAAAAGGAGAAAATTGGCTGTCCAGTCCCTTTTATAAAATAACCTGATTTTGTAACATTAGCAACTTACCCAATGATTTAAAACTGATATCCCAAGCAAAGGCTAGCATCACAATCCAAATAGCAGCAGCAAGTAAAAAATAATACACCATTATAAAAATTATAACACAAGATGTATTTTGACCAGAGCTGAAAACAACCAAGTTAAATATCACTCACTAATATTATTAAATAAAACAGAATATAATAATTATCTTATTTGTAAAGTTTGTCAAAATGGAGTAATAAAGACCAATAAAAAACTGTATATATAACTGTTAATATTTCGATATTTATGTAATATTTTGATATTATGTTATTACTCCATTTTGACAAACTTTACAAATATGAATCAAAGACCTGTGTGAGCTTAAACTATCTAATAATTATCCTGCGTAATGGAATGTGCAATGGTATTAAAAATAATTTAGTTTTCATGGTTTCAATTAATTTTAAAATCTAGTATTTTGTATAAAAGATTTAACATAATTATGTTTAATCCTTTATGCATTAGGCAGTACTAATTACACTTGCCATTTTCAGCTTGGTCATTTAGTGGTGTGATTAGTCTCCTACCATCCCATTTAAAAATATAATCCTTCTCCAGAGTAGATTCGGGGCTTTCGGGCATCTGAATCTACCATTTTTCAGTAACTTCAAATTATCCAATTGAGACAAATTATACATTACAAGTACAGTACTCGATGCAGAACTTCACAATCTTTATTTTTAGTCGGTTTTTGAAAATGCAGCATCAGCATTGATTTGTATTAACAATAAAACCGAGGATTTTTCCCTTATTTCCCCATATTCTCCATTCCATAAGCAAATCTTTGGTTTTATTGTTAATACAAATCAATGCTGAATGCTACAGTTTCAAAAATCCACTAAAAATGAAGATTATGAAGTTCTGCATCCAGTAATGTTAATGTAGAAGTTGTCACAATTGGATAATTTAAAGTTACTGAAAAACGGTAGATTTGTACGTCCGAATCCACTCAGGAGGGAGACTTTATTTTTAAATGGGATTACAGGAGAGTAATCATACCACTAAATGACCAAACTGAAAATGGCAAGGTGATAAGTCTCAAACGAGACAAAGAAAATATGCAGAAACTTAAAAGGAATAATGATGTAAGGATATAGGATAATCACAAAAAATACTGTACATCATAACAAAATGTTAGAAATCTTGTAAGATTCTGAATTGATCTGTAACTTTGCAGTAGAACTTTTTTTAAATAAAGACTGAAAGATCCACATGATGATTAGAGTACCTGTTGGCTGTCATGTTTTCATATAAATTCAGTAAAAGCATGACAGTCTCATTCTAAAGGACACTTCCATACATTACTTACCGTACATAAACCTCCTTCACTCACAATATTCATTATTACATTCTCTATTTTCATTATTAGTAAACATTCGTAGCAAATAAGCCGTCTTAAAATTATTATGTTCCATAAATCAAAATTAAATATATATTATGGATTATTGGTAGAGTTGCGCATTTGTTGCGAAAAAAATGATAAAAAGTGCAAGAGTGTTTTGGGAAAAAAGAGGTGAAAAGTGTGGGTGAAATGCGGAAAAATGTACAGAAGCTCCAAGCTTGTTTAAATTTTAAAATCTTAATCTAAAATGATGTAAAATTAATGCAATCATAATTCAAATATAAGGCACCAAACATTTCATACAGTTTCAATGTTTCTGATCAAATTTTGTACTGGTTAATCTATTTTTGAAATCGTTTAGGGCCTATGTTAATTTTTATTCATGTTTCACCAAACAGTATTCACATTTAGCAAAAACATTATAAAGTAGCTGAGAAAAACGTGGATCTCCATGCAGGGTGTTGATAATGAAAAGTGCAGATTTTGAAGTGCAAAATGTAGTTAGTGTTATTAATAAAAGGTGCGGCCGCAACAAATGACTAACTTTAATTATTGGATACCATACTTTAATTCCATACCACAATTATTAAACTTTTTAGATGAAAGTGTACATGTATTTACTTTTTAAAAAATAAAAAATTAAATATTCTTACCTTGGTTCATTTGTTCTGAGTGTTCCATCTTTGCGACAAACGATAGCATTTCTATCATAGAAGAACTGTGTAAGAAATCCACAACTAACAATGAAGTAGCAAGCATTAACATAAAACACAATAACAGAAGGATATTTATTTGATGACCGCCAGTTAATAATGAATGTTAACATAGTGAATAGTGATAATGTTAAACAACATCCTGCAAGAGCTCCAATAACAGTTCTCAAATGTTGAAATTCTTCTTCTGTATAGAGTGGGTTTTCACATTGTATACCACACCCTTCCATGCCTTCATAATATGAAGAAGTAATATCTGTTGCACTCAGTGGATTCATGCATTGTGAGGTGGTGTTGAAACGAAGCTCTCGAACATCATTCTACACAAGAAATTTTAATATTATAGCACAATTTGAAGGAAAAACAAAATTTCATAAATACTGGTACTAATAAAAAAAACTGACAATTAAAATATCAGAAAGACTGTTTCAATAGCAGGGTAAATATTGGATTACTGCACTTTGTTATAAATACATAAAAATGTTAATAATAAATCAGAAAAATGAATACATAGACCTACACAGTTGTTTAAAATAGTAGGGCTTATTCTAAAATTACAGTTTTAGTGACAGTACAGATACAACAGGACAAATAAAAAAAATTAGAAAGTTACAACATATAATAACTTTATAGACCTAAAATTTTATTGTACAGTAGGCTATATATGGCAAGACTATATAATTTAACTAAATAATAAATATCCTACTTCTTGTATACGTGTATAGGATAGGCCTAATAAAATCTAAAATTAAAGGGACTGGACAGCCATTTATATTTGACTTTTATTAATTTATTTATCTAAGGCATATATAAATA
>JAQIWE010004779.1:0-10470 GCA_034698565.1 Campodea plusiochaeta
TTAGTTTGGTTCTCAATAATACCCATCTGCTTTCCCACTTTAATTTCAACCTTCACGAAAAATGTACTTCAATACCAATTTTTAATTTCTGGAAAAATGTCATCTGGCTTACAGGTTAGCTCTTAGCCCGATTGAGCTTGCTGGAGGTTTCTTTACAAATCTATAGCTTGGTTTCATGTAATTTGGAAGAGCTCGAACTTGGGTTCGGTTCCTGTAGCCTTAGCCGAAACGAGAGAGAGAGAGAGCTTTGGGTTAGTCTATGGAATCACTTGGCGAAAACACTATATAAAACCAAATGAAATCATTGAAATCAAGTACAATCACCGAAATCACAATTGACCATTCTCAGCATAAACGGGTAATTTAAGATCTAAACTTCATTTAACTATTTGTTTGTTTTCCCTTGATTTTGGATTATTTCTGATGCGATTTCGGATAATTTCTCTTGATTTCAGCATCAAAAGATGTGACGATAGACCAAAAGTCAAACGAAATCCAGCATCAGAAATCAGATCTACCCGTACACCCTATTTCGAGTATGCAACCCCTCGGGTACGTGTTTAGAAGTCCGGGTAAAGTAGCAACTATTTCTTGCTGAAGGAACTTGGTAAGAAAAGTTGAGTTCGGTCCAGGCAAGGAGGCTGTGAAATTCAACTCACGTCAAGGATCTCTTCAAACTCTGAAAGATATAGTTGCTTTATTTACTTGCTTGCTGCTACTATACTGCTGCAAGGATTTCGTCTTCGATCCAACATGGTGGGAATTACAAGTAGTCACGTCAAATGTAGAAGGAGTTAGGAGAGTCAAATTAAGAAAAGAAAAGGAATTTTTGTCTGAAAGGGAAAGTGGGGGTTGTATTTATACCCTATGCAAAATCATAAGGACCTATTCTCGTTAAGATAGTTTGACAGTTTAAGCTCCCTAACAAAGGGGTGGACAATAGATTCAGCGCTGTTTACCATTGGAAACAAAACTTTTTCCTGGCAAAATCGTCGATTTTCTAAAGTGGAATAGGTCGTTAAGATTTTGTATAGGGTATAGTTCATTTACTGTTATTTTCTAGTATTGAATAAATTACGTAATTAGAGGCAATATAATTTTGGAATCTTTTAAAATGGAATATTTTCTATCAGTAAATTAAATGTCAGTAATGTTCCGCTCAAAACCACTTTTAGCGAAATCATATTGGTGTCTCCTTTATAGTCACTTCTTAAACAAAGTAAAATAAACGCCAAATTTGAGTACTCATCCATTTGCTGTTATTTTATAAATAACTTTCTCCTATACACGATGATTAGATTATGCTATACTGTGAAAATTTTAACCCTATACTATTATGATAAATAATGTATTCAATGATATACAAGTATGGTCAATTTTTATTTTCGGCAATTTCAAGGAGAAGTTTTCGGCGATTTCAAATATATTATTAATTTTTATTGCTGTAAAAATATTTTTAGAGTAATAACCATGCAAAAATATCTTGTCTAACGTAATAAAACTTGAAATAATTACACACATTTGAAAATCAGTAATCATATAGCCCCAAACAAACATCGTAAAATCACCGAAAGAAATAAAATTATACACTGCAACATACAAATCCAGTTATTCATCCCGTTGCAAAACCACTCGAATTGATCATACTCCCAGATAAAAACTACAAATCTTCGCGATCTCTTCGGTACAGCACTACCACCTCCCTCCACCCCACCCCTATACCTTAACTCATCCAAAATCTATTTGACCTTTCAGGAAGTAACATTGGAACGAACTTCGAGTAAAGAGAAGCTTGGTTTGACCCTGTGTTACAGTTCCGGAACAGAAGAAATTGATACCGAAGTTTACATCAGTGGAGTTACTCCTGATAGTGTGGCCGGGAGAGATGGAAGACTCAGAGAAGGGGATCAGATCGTACAGGTAGGGAATTTTGAGTTTTATTTTTGGATAATTTGGGTTTGTGGTTCATTGCTATCATAGATTCGTAAGAGAGTGAAAGACTGACAAATCTCCCATGATTAATGTAAATATCAAATGTAAACCTATTACACTGAATATTAGAGGAATTTAGGCTAAACAATAGGTGGTTTAGTACCCTTGATACCCACAAAAGGGGAACTAAACTACCTACTGTTTAGCCTAAATTCCTCTAATATTCAGTGTAATAGGTTTCCATTTGATATTTACATTAATCATGTGAGATTTGCCAGTCTTTGACTCTCTTACCAATTTAATTGTATAGCTCATATTCTTCAAAAATTAATGCTATCATAGAGTAATTTAATTACAAATTAATCAATGAAATTGGTTCCAAACTTTTCTTTGTAATAGGAGAATTACACTTTCGAAAATCATCGTCGAAATAATGTAATTTTGATTATAAAACGAAACGTTTGAAAAGTCCGGAGGGTATGTAATATATTCGTATTTCAATTTACTTTATTCGATATTTGGTGCTGCAAATTAATGTTAGCTTTGTGTACGGACGTTGTGAATGCAGATCAAAATCTAGCATAACACTATAATAATAATATGAAAAAAAAATTAAACTCGTTTATATTCGAAAATATTTTCATGTTTAATTTTTTCAGTTTTAATAATCATTACCGCTGTGTTCTAAAACAGGAAGAATTGAGATTAACTGACGGAATTTTGCACCCTGCATCAAAATTTGGTTTGAAGAAAACAAAATACTAGAAATTTCAGAATTACTCTTCAGAATATCAAATTTCCTTAAAACA
This sequence comes from Campodea plusiochaeta, assembly GCA_034698565.1. Lineage (NCBI taxonomy): Eukaryota > Metazoa > Arthropoda > Diplura > Rhabdura > Campodeidae > Campodea > Campodea plusiochaeta. Next base: position 2,742 of record JAQIWE010004779.1, read on the forward strand.
ATATATTTATTTTACACCTGTTATACAAGAATATGTTGTAAAAATATCTTCAAGAGAGAAAAATCCAATTTCATTAGCGAAACTTCAAGCACCGAATATTTCTCTTTACGTACACTCAGGAGTCCGGACTCCCGTATAGATATAAACCTCCCAACTACACACAGCAACCATTTCTAAGATCCTCTTCCCCATAAAAATCGAAGCGTTGTATCATGATTCAGTTGTAGTATATTCTGTGTGCCATTCGGAATCGCTAAGAAGGTATGAAATGAATAAGTGATAAAGACGAGAGTATAAAGTGTGATAAAAGGAAAGGAAAATCTTAAAGGGAAGGTCAGTAGAAGTACTTTTTCTTCTCGGTCGAGATGACGCATTCCGGTTGAAAAATTCACGAGGATTCTTTTGGGGTGGGGAGGAGGGGTACTGCAGATGAACAAATATATTGTTGCGATGGTGTAATTTTTTGCACTTTTTTCGCGAAGTGTTGTTTTGTTTAAATATTTACGATGGATCGATATATGATTTTCGCCGATCTGGAAAATGGTATTAGAAAGAGAAAATGTGATTGTCAACCGATGAATATTGAATTAGAAATACAATTTATGGTAGATTAGCGAAAGAGATTGTTTTTGTAAACTTTTATATTGTATCAGCGTGTAATTTTGATTTGTTATATCAAATTTTATGTTTTTTTTTCCATATCAATCTCGGCTCACTCACTGAATGGATAATCTTTTCAACATACTGTAGACGTAAGCTAAATGAAAAGATTGACAAATAAGTTAATATTAGAAAATATTATATAACTTTCTAAATCTCCTTGTAGCAATTATGTTGAGTCACTAAAATCCAAACATTTAATTCGATATGTCTTGCGAAACGGCCTTTCGTGATTCAACTTATTGGGAAGTTTTTTCCATTTTATCCTGAAACGTATACACAACTCACAATGCAACAATCAGCAGTTGTATTAAATCAGGGGTTATTGGATCAGAACTTCACTATTTCAATATTTTACAACATATATGGAACCATTCTATTATCAATACGAAAAAAAAAAAAAAAAAATCAGTCATCATAATAGCGCCTGATGTTTTCGGAGACCTAAATAAAAAAAGCTAAATATTTACGAACTTTCTTTCTCAGGTGAATGGTATTGATATAACGAGTAAAGCTCAAGCTGAAGCACTGTTTGCTGAATGTAAAGAAGCTGTGACACTATTGGTTAGTAGACCACAATTTCCAGTTGGATATGTGGAAGAAGCTGAACTTTTGGAAGAACTAGACTGTCAACCTGATTCTGCCTTTATACAGGTAACAACGAAAAATAATTATAGTGATTATATTTCTTTTTTATCGATTTTTTTTCAGCGGGGCATATCGTTTTCAAACACCCGTTTATCGCACTTCTTCTATTGTTTTCTATTGTACTCGATATCCCAGAGGAAATATAAGCTGTGTTGGAAAAACGATGCGCCCCTCTGAAGAAATTATAACGTGCAATCATGTAGAAATGAAATTGCAAAATAATTTGTATCCAATTTCTAGTTGATACTTTTTCCATCTTTGTAACAAAAAGTATTTTGGTAATATTATTTACTCTGATAAAACTACATTACTGCATTTTGGGTATAATGTCTCCAAAATGTGGAAATATTAATATTATGAATAGAAAATGGAGTCATTTATAATGATTTAAATTACATGAAGTCTCCTAAATAATAGAGACACATTTCTGAAATTCATTAATGAAGTTATAATAAAAATATATTATACCTTTATGATAACGATATTTTCAATTTTCCTTGTCTATAGATTCCTGAGATTGATGAGAGTACAATAGGTGATTTGGCTTCTCTGCCTTCTCATCAGGACAGTGGTGTTGGTCATGATAGTATGAGAAATGATGAATCAAGTGAACATGAAGTCAATGAAAATGAAACTGCAGTCGTCAATAATAATAACATCAGGTGAGGAAAACTTCTTCATTTAATAAAATTATGTGACGTTATTTCTTAGGTCTCAATTTTTAGAGTTGCTCCACGAAAGTTTTCATCTTTTGTAAATTTACAAGGCTTATTTTATATGTTCATTGGATTAATCTGGAAAAATACAGTATATTATTTTCACGTAAATAAAATAACATGGGTTGATTTTGAGTTTTTGACAACAGAAAACACAGGTATTGAGTCTATAAAGCCATTTAATTTTTAAAGAACCAAGATTATAATTATATTTTATTGATTTTAAATGTTTACCCTTTTAATAAAATATGATATGAGAATAAGTAAAAAAATTCAAAGGGAATACTAAACTTCCACTGATGAATTAAATATTATATCAAGAAATATTTATTTACAGAGTTTACCATTGTTATGATCAAATTAGAAAAAATATGTACTGGGTGTTGTCAACAAAATAATGGTAGCAACTTACGATACATTAATTTCTTTAATTCCAGATCGCACTCAGAAGAAAACACTCCAAAATCAACTAGACATCATGGCCACCGACATTCCCCTGAAGCAACACCAAAACATCATTCCGATCGTTCAGATATTCGTATGACTAGAAGTATATCACATTCACCATTGAAAGAACGAGCAGATACTTCAGGAATGTGGAGTAAAAATAGTGAATCGTTGTGTAATAATAAGGACCGTAAGGACCCGAATAGAAGGACAAATAAGAAACGCGAAACCGCCACGACACCAACTAGAACAACCAGTTTTAACGTCGGGAAATCCATGAAACGCGCTGAAAGTCAGAACAGTATTGATAGGGAATTGTATATGTTGAATAAGAAAATGGAGACGATACAATTGGAGTGCGAGTCGATTGTAAAATCTTCCGTCGAACGTGGAATGAGACCTTGGGGCGAATCGGAGACCGAACATATTTACGAAACGATTCCTGAGAACACAGAGTCGGATGAGCCGATTTACTCGATACCGTATGAGCCTGAAAAGCATAAAAAGATTCAGGAGTTGAATAAAGTTTCGAAAGGTACTGATGCATCGACGAGTACTAAGACGACTGCGTGTTCGAGCAAAATCAACAAACGCGAGGACGTTGAACAGTGGGTAAGAACCGCGAGTGAGAGTACTAGTGCTGCTAAAGACGAAGTGTGGTTGAAAAAGTCAACCGATACGGCAAATACGGGAACGAGCGGACATGAATCGTGGAACCGTACGAACTCGACGAATAATAGTCATAGTAGCAGTACGGGTAGTGGGGATTCAACTAAGAAATGTGCTGAAGGAAAAGCGAAACCGAGTAAGAATCGATCGTCGAATAAAGGTTCGAGTTCCGGAGAAGAACGTGAGAAAGATAGTTCGAGTGCGTACAACACTGGCGAATCATGCCGTAGTACTCCAGCGTTAACTTTGGAGCTCGGTCAGGCTAATAACGCCGAACAGCATACCGTTCATCTTCACGAATCGACGCTCGTTTTAAACTCGATGCCCGAAACCGAGGATAGATCGATGCAAGTGAATTTGGACAGCGATACGTATAGTGTGATATCCTGCGAAAGCTGCCGCCGTTGCATGCGATTGCCGCCGCTCTCGCCAACAAACGGATCTCCTCAACCAGGCGGATCGCCAAAGAAATTAAAAACTAACGACGTTACAGCGGAGAAAAATCGCAACTACGTTAGTCTACTCCCTGCGGAAACGATGTACACGAACGCGGCTAATTTACAGCAAACCATTTGGCTTCAACAACAATTATTTCGACAAGCGATAGTACGTCAACACCAAACGCATCATACAGCGAAAACAACGCAGCGTTCGCCGTCAACGATGGACCAAAGGAAACCACCAAGCTTTCCACAAACGCAAAGTTTGCCGCAATCGCAGAGTTTACCACAATCGCCATTATACGTTCCACCTTTCGCACGTAACGCAGGATATTTCGCGCCGAATTTGAGTCAATACCAGTTCGTAAGCAGTCCCTACGGCGCGATTAACGGCGCTCAAAATTCGCCAACTCATTCCCAAAATCAGGGAGAAATTCAGATGGAATGGAAGGTGAAGAAACGACCTGATGGGACTAGATATATTACTAGGAGACCAATCAGAAATAAGTTACTCAAAGATAGAGCTCAGAAGATCCAGGAAGAAAGATCTGGACAAACAACTGACGATGACGCCATGTCAGAAATGAAGGTAATCATTATTTTAAAAATAATCCATTTTTGCCAATATACAATTCAGGTTATTCTTTAATCTTTATTCTTTAAGTTACAACTTGAAACTGTAGAAATAAATAGAATATTCATAAAATAATAACTGAGCAAAATATATAATATATATTTTTCAAAATTTTATTTTAAAATAAAACATTTATCACCTAACATTTTAACAATATTTTACATTTACCTGATAGCTCTCCTCTATATAATTGTTTAATTGTCCATGCCCTTTCTTGAGAAAAAGCATTACAGATTTTCACTAAAAATTCATTTGCATTGATTAATTTTACTGGTTAATTCCTCAATTTGCAACTAATCTGGATTCCTGACTGATGATAGTATATAACAAAGCAAAGTCTCAGAATTTTTATGCTTGGAGGATGAATTTAAGGATACCTTTTGTTAAAAATATTGAAAGAGGTGGGATCAGGATATCCTAACATAATTTGTCCCACTTTGACCCAAAAGATGATGACAACCTTTTTTTTTTACCACATACTTTTTTCTGGATATGTATAACAACATGAAGGGAAGTAATATGCAATATTGCTTAAAGTGCTATTTACAATGTAAAGTGTTCCTTTATTTTCGCTATCAATTTGTGGAATATATAGCTCATTAATGTTATATAATATTTCATTGAGTATATTAGAAACTTCAATTGTTTTGTTGTAAGAAACTAATCAGTAATAAAGAATATGTATTCCAATATTTACTAAGGGAATAAAGGGTTTTATTGGCGATTCACACTCCAATTATAATAAATAAAATCTTTAAGAAACACAACAATAGTCTATGTTGCAAACCTTTATTTCCAGTATTCTTGATTCAAATTAATCGACATGTTTCCAGGTCACATCTTCATCATCTGGATATTTTAAAATCCAAAAATAATCACAGCATTCTGTGTATGATGTTGATAGAGCGAATTTATATCAAACTCTTTATCATATATAAATTCGCTCTATCAACATCATACGCAGAATGCTGTGATTATTTTTGGATTTTAAAATATCCAGATGATGACGCTGTGACCTGGAAACATGTCGATTAATTTGAATCAAGAATACTGGAATAAAAGTTTGCGACATAGACTATTGTTGTGTTTGTTATTGCTTATTACAATCCAGTACATCATCATGAAAGTTTTTAAATAAAATCTTCTTTTTCCCCCAGATTGGCCGATACTGGACAAAAGAAGAGCGAAAACGCCACTTGGAACTCGCTAAGGAACGTCGAAGACGCCAAGAAGCACTCATTCGCTCCAAAACGCTACAAAGCACACCAATCAACAAGGAAACAATCATAACCGGAACATTACCATTAGTAACCAACAGTGGTCACATCGTCTCGAGCGATACTTTCGACTCGACACTCGGTCTTCGAGGGGCCATCGACGATAAATCAAAGAAACGCGGTGTAGGGAGCGGGGGTGCAAATATTAACATTGTAGAACTGAGTCATAAGAAAATGGCGAGAAAGAAATATAATAAAGAAGTTTTCGACGATTTTACAACAGTTCAAGAAATGTTAGTACATGGGAATAGAATAGCGCCTGGGGGTAAGATGATGGGGTTACTTTCTGTCACTACTGTTTGAGAAGAATATTTATACTTCTTTTTGTATACTGTGTGTTATATTCGAAGATTTTTTTGTAAGTTACAGATTTTTTTTGTTTTTATTCGAGGAATAATTAGATGCTTAGTTTTTTTTAAAGATATTTTGAATTATTTCGTCTCTTGAGAAAAATAAAAGATCAGTAAAATGTATATGTTGGTCAATCATTTATAGAAACTATTGATTAACTTTACTTACGCACTGAGTGAAGAAATTAAATATATTATTATAAAGTTATATTGGAAAAAGTAAGTGACAAATGTGAAGAACATAATAATATTGGTAATGCTCACTTGCTGAAAGGGTATTCGACATCGTACTTTTCATTTGTTTTATCAAAGAAACTTGTAATTTTGAATGATCTTTTAATGAATCTAAGAAACTGCTGGAAACTTTAAACGATTTGATTTAGTAGTTTGAGAAATTAATTTTTATAGAACGCTAAAATTCTATCTTATGACATGCTGTGGGACAGATGATGATCTATCTCCCAGCATGTTTTAAGATAAGATTTCAGTGAAATACAAAAAATAATAATCATTCAGAAACTATTGGATTAAATCGTTAAAATTTTCCCGGAGTCTCTTAGATTCATTAAAATATCTGTTCAGAAAAATAAGTTTGATGATCATTATGAATACGTTTTCCGACTTTGTCTTACTATAGCGATTTCAGGCATATTGCATTCTCTGTTTCTCCTGAATAATAACTGTTGTTTGGCAAATATGCTCCACAAGTGCCCAATGAAACAATTCATTTTAAAATATGTTTATAAAAAGGTTCATAAATCGCTGTGATTTTCAAAACATTTTTGGAACTTTTTAAGTAATAATCTACTGCTCATGTAGAACTCGCTGATTATTATATATTTACCTAAGCATCTGATTATTCAAAACGAACGTAGACTTCACAATTATTGGTTACTCCTAGTCAAGTCTCATCTGTAAATTTATAGTAAAATGCAGACAATAAGATCATTATATTAATTTGTATAAATATTTTATTTAAAACTTTTTTTACACTTCTTTTTTGTTATGTATGGTATCCAGAATTTATAAAACCTTTTGTAATTATTTTACTTTTTTCCTTGTACATAATTATTCATATTAAGATGTATGTATGTTACATAAAAACTATTTAGAGTTTAAGATAATTATATAGAGAAAGATTTTTAAGAAAAATGAAACGCATCTTTTTTATACCAGTTGTGTTGGAGAAAGAATAACTTGTGATTGTATACAATGATAATACGTAAAAAAATAGAGATGCTGTTATTTCAACGCAGTGTAAACGTGCTGGTGTATGGCAGACCTCAATAATAAAAACAATCTCCAATAATTAATATCAGTACTGGTTAATATAACTTATGTATAACACTGTACATGTATAAACAAATATTGAATAAATCATTTGCAAATGAAAAAAAAAAAATGGTTTTGTTTCTCCTTTTTGGGAAATCATTTTGTGGCGTAGAAGTAGAAAATTGACATAATAAATATTGGAAGTAAAACCAATTCTATAACAGAAATTTTAAAATATATAACAATGAAACATAATATTAACAAATATAACAAAACGTATAAGAATGAGATAAATAATTATTATTGACATTTAGAAATACACAAGAGTTTTAAAGTTGTTACTTAAATCAGCCGGAGCCCCCTCTTTCCTAAATAAGTTCTCATTATAGGGACTGTCCATAATTCACGTGGACACTTTAAAAGGAGAAGTTATAGTTTGTCCATATAGAGAAGTGAGGACGGTAATAATTTATTTTATGATTTTTTTAATGAGAAAAAATGGAAAAAAGCCGTATGAAAATGAGAAACGGAAAGTGGAAAATTCGCCAATTTCGCGAAAAGCGATCCTGGTGGTTGAACTAATCCAAAATGGCGTACGATGGGGTATAGAAAGCAC
>JAQIWE010004780.1:0-10469 GCA_034698565.1 Campodea plusiochaeta
ATAATTTGCATTGTAGGGCCTGAGGATGCTACTGTGTAGCGAAACTGGTTGCCAATAAACTATAATAATTATATACATAGAAGGCTACGAATTTCTTGTTTTCATTGCTTTCTTTCCTTTTCAGAGTTTGAAAATTAAGATTTCTTGTTAGAAGTAAATAGCATAATTATTTAGGGTACGTTTAGAATTTATCCGGAAAATGGTGTCTCTCATAAAATGCGCGTAAAATCTTATGAAGATAAAAAATTAACTTTAAGAAACTCTTCGTTAAATTTTATTCCTGAAACAACACTTTCATTTTTATATTCACTAAGGTCTTGCCTATAGAGTGTGTTATTTATATAGCTTCAAACGAGAGATGTCATTTCCAGAAACACATACATTGTTTTTCTTTGATTTATGTTCCTGTCTCCTCACCATGAGCATTATAAAATCAATTGACTTAAATAATTATCTGTTATTTCATGAGAACATGAGAACTATTTTAATAATGGAAATTCCTATTATTGGTCATTCAAATTTTAAACATCTTAATTTTGTGCATGCATTCAGTAAAAGTTAAATCATTGAAAACAGGTTACATGCATGTTTGTATCTATAGATTGAGTAAAACAGTTTATGAAATAAATCTTTATACTAATGGTAAAAATAAGTGTTGTCCCCTAATTTTTAAAACTTGCCCTTATGAAGGATATTCATTAAAGTAATATTTATAAGTATTATAACTCAGTTAATTAAGAACTTCTGAGAAATTCTTAATTAGATTAAAACAACATAAATGATAATGAACAATAATCTCTTTTGGCTGAAGGAAGTCTTATACTCTTCTCCGTAGTAATTAAATACTTTTTACAGGTTATGTGCTTTATGGTCATATTTAAGTTAAACTAACGTGAAACGTGTTAGAGATGACGTTGTGGTCAAGAAGTCCATGAATTGAAAGATATCTAGTCGGAATGAGTTTGATGAGAATAATTAGCCTGACGAAGAATTTAAAACTGCTGCTTGTTCAACGGTGAAGGTGTTCTTAGTTATTTTCCATTTAATTCTTTGCTATACTTTTTCGTGATATTCAACTGTAAGATACAATACAAAGCATCATCATTTATAGAACTGCAGAATACGGGTCGACATAATTATTTTCAATTACATGTTTCCATTACTTCTTTGAGTTGCAATATTGAAATCTAATGAAATGCATATACTGTAGATTTTAACAATGTTGAATTTAAAAAAATACGAAAGATATATTTATTTTAATTATACTTCTAAATCATAACTCTTAAGATACTCCTTTCGTATAATTACAAATTTAAAGGGAACCGAAGATGTCCTAAATCTGCAGTATTTTCGTAACTACTGCACTGTCGGTTTGCTAAAATTCGCGACCTTCTTAAAGCAGTAAAAACCATCTTGTCTCTTTTTCTATTCAGTATTCCAGACGTGTGTAAAAAGGTTATTTTATTTTCATCGTAAATTATAGTAAGTCTCGTCGATTCTTCGCAAACTTTGTCAATCCTTTCACTTGCACTTTGCAATAATAATGACTTTGGGGAAAGAGATGAACGTTCCTTACATTTTAAAACTACTTTTATTTTCTTCACTAAAATTCAGATATTTTGATTTTATATTTGTGTTCATTTGTCTATTCTTTAATTTTAAAATGAAATAGAAATGTTCACATATCTATTTAAATAAACTTTAATTATTTTGGATTAACTCAGCTTGTAAGCAACATTTACTTCATATTCGCGTTAAATAATGCGTGCAACAGCAAAAAAAAAGAAAGGTCGCGACATTCTATATGGGAGTATCTCAAATTCGATTTAGCTCATTGTGATATATTATAATGGTTTGTGCAAATATGAAAATTAATAGGTATAAATTATTGAATCTAGAATACTCCATTGTAAATAATATTGCACAGTCATATTATTCCCAAAGCAAGAACTTTACAGTAGTAAAACTAGCAGAGTTTGTCAAATAATGAATTTGTCACAAAACGTTTAAAAAAAAAGTACCACAACTTATCTACAGTGAAGATTGTCATCATATTTATAGAATACACATGGTGTATTCACTGTGAAAGGAGTTTTTCTACCAACAAATGTTTGTGTAAATGTCAAAATGGTTGGTATGTACATTTCAGATATCCTATCATGTGTTAGGAACAAAACAAACGATAATAATTAATCAACAATATGTACAATATTCATTTGGCAACGTCAACATTAATTTGCACTGTAAATAAACTATTTGAATTGTTAATTCATAAAGCATCAGAAATGTATACTTATAGCAGTGTCATGGAATGGGGAACAATTTTTAAAATGTTGACTATAATGGAGACTTCCACTAATAAATATTCCGAATTTAAATATTCAGAGTGTGCGAACAGAATATGTCTTTTTTGTAGTTGTACGCGTAAATAACATACAGTAGACCTACAACAGATTAAATTTCAAAATAGTTCGAAAATATAAACTTATACTTTTTTAGAGTTCGTTAATTTAGAGATAAAAAAACTCTAAGGTGTCTCAACATCCCTCCACTACCCCATTTGTTTGTATTATAATGTTTGCATCCATAAAAAGAAGTTACAGATTTTGAAAACAACCTTAACCAAGTGTTGAATATCAACATATCAGTCTTACAGGTGCTACGACCATATAATCCAGAGCTCGTTATATGATTAGGACGGTTATACTACATCTTCTTTAACAATTTGCTTCACTGTCCTCGATTTTTTTCTTCGAGATAATCTAAAAGCAAAACCGTATTAACGAACAAGCCAAAATAATTATTCGACATGAAATAGCCCTTCTAAGAAATGCTAGATAACAGCACGGACCAAAAAGCAGTCAGTAAAGAACTGGAATGTTTTAGTTATCTGTGAGATATATATAGGAATTCTTATCAAAGACGCTGCTGGTGATAGTGGCGAGAAATGTACTGAAAGTTTTGCTTTTTTCGTTGGTTAAAAATTAATAAAAAAAATTGAACGGTTAATTTTAAAACACCCTATAATGTAGCATTAGAATGTTAAAAATATCGGTGAATTCTTATTGAACATGCAATGAGATAATAAAAAATACAATTCTGTAAATGTACGTAACTAAAACAATTACTAAAATAATCCATAGATCCTATATTACCGATCCTGGCAAATATATTATAAATATTAAATTACGTGAAAGCTATAAAAAAGCACTTTGCCAATCATTTTTTGAAACATGAGCTATCACACAGTTAATTTAACTATCTTTCATAGAGTAGAGCCATTATTTTTAGTAATCCATAGCAAAACCTTTGAAGATCGGAATCGCAATACTATAACATTAATTCCCCTTTACAAAAAATCAATAGATGTACCACGTAAACCAACTGATGATATTTTCTGAATTGAATGGAAAAACTGAAATGGAGTGCATGTGAACAATTCTCTTTCACTAATTTTAATTATTTTAATTAGATTCGTGGTTTCGTTGGTTAACTATATAACCTATACATGATTTAACAAAGTTTATATAAGATCACTCCTTTGAAGTGAGTCTGCAATGATGCCACATTTATTTTTCAGGACATCAAATACTGCTCTTGCTGGGCACTGTAAAAAATCAATTGACAACTGTGCAAAGTGTGTCAACTTGGTTTTAAGATTTGAAACTGATTCATTCGCCTTTTTTACCGTTTATTTCTCCCTAACTTTTCTTCCTCCTCCTCAATTTTTCATGATTTTTAATAATGATTTAGAAGTCAAATATGAAATAAAAATTCATCTAAAAACATTATATTACAATGAAACAAAAATAATACTTCATTGATTAATCGGTCACATTCTTTTGCCGGAGTTTCCTTTAGTAATAATTATAAAACGTATTCTCTCAATATTCAAAAGCACTATTCTGCTTTCAGGAAGAAAAAAAATCACTAAGAGAAAATGATCACCATGTAAATAATATAGCAAAATGTGAAAAAATAAACGACAATTCTATGAAACTGACGTTTTGATATTGAAAAAAATCAGCTTTGTAGATTATGATATTATGATTTTTCACCAGAACAAAAATGATAGCTACAAATATTAAATTAGGTAAATACATGCAAGTTCAAATATATTGCTCAGAAGATGATTGAAAAATATCATTTATTTTTTCATTACCTTTATCAAAATGAACATGCTATCTTATGGTATATCGTTTAATTTGATGAGCTACAGTGCATATTAGTTAATTTGTTAAATTAGCTCTTGTTTTGAAACCTGTTAAAACCTATCTATAATTTAATCTCCACTAAAATTAACTAATGATCTAGAATGATAAGTTTGAACTTTAATATATTAATTATAATGAAGCCTGCTGACTATTAAGATAGAGGACATTTTAGAAGAGGACTGGAAAACGATAGTTGAAATTAAAATTCTTGGTGTAAATAAAAAAAAGTCTCTCTAGGTCTAATATTCAGGTAACATTTTCGAGAAATATACTGGAAAATCATATAGTACTATAGCAACCTTAACGATATGAACATGATTGAATACAAGCCTACAAGCACTTTAGAACAGTTCTTTTGCGATATAGTTATAACATTGATCGTGCTACTTGAGATATACTGCAGATACAAACGTTGTTAAAGTAAATTGGCATGATTTTGTTTTCCTTCTTCAAAGATGGCGTCTTTTCTTATATAAGTATTGAGAAATACCGGAGCTTATTAACAGTTTCTTAGAAGTATATACAAAAGTCCTATATTTGCTGCAATGGAGAAGGAAAAATTAAAAGTTTTTTCTTTCTTTTTTCCGAAGAATCTCACTGGAAGAGAAAAAAAAACTCATATAAGAAAGGTTATAGGTCATTACAACTGCTGTAATTACTCTTTTATATATTAGTATATCCAATTTCATCATTATAGTTCTTTTTAAGTTTTAATTTTGATATGAAAACAAACTCGATGCATTTTTTACGATATATTTTTATTATTTTGATGAGATATGCGATTAAATATGCATATTTGATACAATACCGGAAACATTAGAAAATATACATCCTCGAACAGTTTGAATATGCAGAATAACTTGTTGTATTTAATTACTAAGCCCTTCTACATAATTGCAATAATTGTCTACACTTTTCACTGTTTCCCTTACTCAAACTCATATATACTGTATACTAGTGGATTTCTCCACTTGTATACCAGATTTCTCGTTTTCTCCTGAACCGAAAATTCATTGAACCTATATGATAAACTTGGAAGAAATAAATCCGATCAAAAACTTGAACAAAATCTGTCTAATTAATACCGCAGATTGTATTCTACTGTTTGCTCAGGTATTAAACAAGACAAAGTATAATTACTCTATGGATGTCATCGATAAACGTAGTTCGAACTTTAAAGATAATTAGGTCCTTTTCTAAACTCCAGAAAAAAAAAATGTCTAAGATCTTATTAAACCTGTTGTGTGATTTTAGTCAGATCTTTGAATAGTTACGAAAAGCTTTTTTAGACATTCATAGTACATGATACTGATTTTTTTATGAAAATGGTAACATTTTTAATTTTAATTCATGTGTTATTTAAATTTTTACCTTCCATCAGCAGTCAAATCCATCCTCATTCAGTAATTTTTTATTTATAAAAAATTGTATTTTTCTACTTTTTTATATACTACAAGTTACGAGCTTAAATACTTCATTGAAATTCCATTATTTATGTCACATATTAATCAAGAAAGTCGGACAAAAATGGGTGATTGCAAATTTTTGAGTTAACTGACTGATTATTCTATGTATTTCGAGTTTGGAAACCATTTTTCTAAGTTAGAGCATTTGGATTATCTTAGTTTAGAAACGGTTATAGTCTGAGCTGTCTGTATAGTTTCGATATGCAATTTTTACTTTGTTCACAATGTTGCAGAATGAAAATAACTCTGATAATATTGAACAGAAAGTAATTAATAAAATTTGTCTATTATATATAATCTGGTTATATTATACATTAATACCTGAATTTTCTTTTGCTTGAGTTTTCTTTGGCATATTTTTTTTTACAATTCATTTTCGCAAGAAATATTAATACAGGCTACGTTTCAAATAGATATTGTATTTTCCTCTAGTACCGTATCCTTGAAAGTTATGCAACCTATGCACTTCTCTTCTGTAGACCAACCCGTACCATACAGGGTTCGTGATAATCAAAGAACACTCGATGTTTCGAATTTGAAGGTCATCAGAGTTCAGATATTGTTTTGGAAAGTGTTACGATTCAAACTGGGTACATTTATACCGTGCTATCCTTTACAAAAACATTGCACGTTTTCTATAGTTGGGCCCATTAAAATTTTGTATATAAGAAAACATCAAACATAATACAATTTGTGAACTAACTCCACAGCAGTTTTCAGTATGTGCAAAGTTTTACATACTTCTAAAATAATGTATAGTACACTCTAAGTCTGCAGTCACACAATATTTCACAGAATCTTCAATCAGTATGTACTATGAAATATCGTTTCGTTATATCAGTACAGGGTCGGATACATAGAAAGATTTCGGATTTTCCGGAGAGATAAATAAATATTTAAGGGAACATAGAATCACCACCGCCGTTGAAGGAAACGAAATTTAGAAAAATTGCAGTGAAAACTACAGTATTATGCATATTGTTATCTTAGATGTTTTTACTAAATATACATGAAATTTCAGTCATATTTTAGCAATTCCAGTTTTTGTATGCATTCCAGGGGGGTAATAATGTGGTATCCTCCTGCTTATAGTGTTTAGAAGTATTCAATAAGGTTTGAAACTCATGTTGATTTACTATCACTGGCATCTTCAGAATATACATAGATATCGTTTTGTATGGAAAATCAGTGTTTCCATTATTTGACAAACTTCCAACCATTATCCATAACACATTCCTTTTTTCTCAATATATATAACTATTATTTCATGTTATCATTTATTTATTATTAATTCGTGCTATACGTACACAGTCGAATGAAATGACGTATGACGAACATTACGATAATTATTATTAGATTGGTGAAGTTGCATTTAATGTTGAAATTATTCTCTTCATATTCTTCTTTACTTCAAATACTAATTACTATAAACAAACAAGAGGATAAAAAAGTCTTCCAACTCCTGTTTATTTCTCTCTAATATAATTCAATTTACAAACAAGCAGTTATCATCATCATGGGCATCTTGTTTATAAACTCTAATAATGTCTAACGAGCTCGTTAGCGAAATTGTCATCTGCTCTAAATAAGCTCTTTTATATAAACAGAATAAGACGATGATAATCTCGAAGAGGCTGCTTCGAGGGGTGACTCACTTTCGGAAATCAGTGTACGCCATTTAGGAAATCCCACTGGAAATCTTTGGCAATCACAGAAATCATTGGCAATCTTGGGAATCGTTGGCAATCCTAAGAAATCATTGGAAATCAATAGGAAATCATTGGAAATCATTGGAAATCTCTGGAAATCATTGGCAATCCTGGGAAATCGTTGACAATCTTGGAAATCATAAGGAATCATCGGCAATCTTGGAAATCATTGGCAATTATGGGAAATCATTAGAAATCACGGAAAATCATTGGCAATCATCGGAAATCATTGGCAATCATGGGAAATCATTGGCAATCATGGGAAATCATTGGTAATCCTGGGAAATCATAGGAAATCATTGACAATATTGGAAATCATAAGGAATCACGGAAAATTATTGGTAATCATCGGAAATCATCGGCAATTATGGGAAATCATTAGGAATCATAGGCAATCTAGGAAATCTTCGGCAATCTTGTTAAAGATTTCAAGAGGTGTACAAATTTTTGAAGAGTGAGTCACCCCTCGGGTTGCTTGCAGTGCTTCATTCTAACTTAACTTTCCATATACTAAAGTTTGTTTTGTAGAAGATAGAATTTCATATGCCTTGTTAGAATGACTTTCCGATTTCGAACTTGATTGTTATATTAGATGAACAACAATGTAAAACAATACTCTAACTAAAATATCAGGTGTAAGCGATATTATAACAATGTAGATTACAAGTAACGTTGTACAACGCAAAACTTCCTAATATGCTATACAGTACGTACTGTGTAATGGAATTTCATGAAATTATATATGCGTAATAAGTTTTATAAATATACTTGCTGATATAAGGAATTAAAATTAAAGGAAAATAAATGTGATGTTTTTGTTGTTATTTCACATATAAGCGCTATGGCAGCTCCCATGTACGTATCTGTTGACGGAATCTGGAAGATTGAAACAACGCATCTCTTAACTGTTTAAAGATGAAGTGGCAGGCTACCTTGTTTTGTGATATTTTACTATAAACATAATCGTCAGGACATATTAAATTCATAACCAACTCCAATATAACATTTTCCTTGTAGAAAGGCAGCTACAAGACGATAAGTGTTCATTGATTTCGAATGTTGATGACGTCACACTGCTATATAAAGTTTAGCGTTCGGGATATAACAGCGGAATGCAGGGAAAAACTTGTTTATGTTACACTGCTGCATTAATATACATACCAGAAGTAAAATTCAAGTTTCTGTTGACGATTATTCTCCGATTTCGTACTAAATCCCTCTGAGAAATGTGACGTCACACCTTACGAATGTTTTTCTTCCCGCTAACAGCAATTAAAATTACTAAAAATCATTATTTGAACTTATATTAACAATAACTTTAAGGTAATACATAAAACACAGACACTTAGAAGCCTGTCACTTGACCTTTAACTGTTTTAGACAATCAGCGGTTGCGTCGAGACATGTAAACAACGATATCGACGGCAATTTCCTAGCGATCGCGTATTAAGAAAATTATTTTAATGTTTTATATATATTTATACATGCTTTCATTTTGTTTTAGCTGATCGGACGCTAATATAATATGAAACATCTGAGTGAAAAATTGCAGTAAATATTGAAGAAACATTGGACGGTACTTTGAATATTAAAACTCAAAAATGTAAGAACGATAAAAATAATGAAAATATTAATGGTTATTTAAAGACTGGCTGTTCTTCCTCATTACATTTTTTTCGTACATGTAAGTGTAATTTTCACGCGGGTCACAATCGTTCGAAATTTTCAGTGCTTCTGTATCTGTTCACGAATTTCATACCTTATTAATGAAGAAATAGTGCGATTTTGAAAAGTATTTCAGTTCTGAGTTTATAAAGTAGTTCCGATGAAATCTCTTTCTCTATATATAATAAACATAATTTCTATATATGTGTAGAAAGTTTTCACTTCAATGAACTGAAATGTTTATTATTTTCAACACGAATAAAAATATTTTAAGTTTAATAATAACTATAAAATATTGATAACAATTACAATTATTATAATTATATCAAAAAATATGCCATTTAGCACTTTTTTTCGAATTAATTAGCATGAAGTTCATAACATTTTCAAAGAACTTTTAATATAAGAGGTTGTGAATAATGTGAAACAGTATACCAAGAGCATACACGTGTTGCGTGACGCTACTTGTTAAACTTAATCTCACTTCAAAGAATTCTCAAATTCTCAGAATAATTATACCTCTATTTAATTAAAAGAGCATTGTACAGTTTTTTTTATATTTATGATAAAGAAGTATACCGGTATTCTTATAATTATGAATATCTTACAGTGCTTTTTTATCAAATGGGCAAGGAAAATCGCATCATAACATTATTTTAAATATATTAAAGTGAATTATGTTACAATGAATATTAATGGAGTATAAAGAGCCCCCAACATAGTGTTGTTTAACAATATCATGATACCAACAAGCAGGAAACAACTTTCGTCTATTCAAAAATGAAGGAATATAAGAATGCTGTAACTACCAGATATACAATATTTTGTTGCAAGATTATACTTTATATTAATCTACTGATCTTTTAAGGAAACTTTCATAGAAGCAGAAATTTTGAAAAGCATAAAGAATTACAATTACTCTCTTCTTAAATGAATGAACAAGAGCTTCGAGAAATCGATGATATGAAATAGCTTTGGAAAACTAAGCCATTCATTTTGATAAACCTAAATATTGTAATTGCAGCTGTCGGCAGTATGCAAGAAACTTTAAACGTGTAATTTTTTAGTGGGAGGTTCCATTTCCCCATACACAAGTCCCGTTTCACTTTTTTTGTTCTCTGTTGTATTGAATATCTCAAGGAACCTTTAATCTGTATTGGAAAACGGGACCTCCCACTGAAAAACAATGGGCCTTTAAGAATTAGTAGTATACAATATGAATTAGATGTCAGTTTCTATTATACTGAACTAGTTCAGTTTATGCTGGAGTTACGGGGGAAGCAACTGAAATCTCTGAAGTACATGATTGGACAAACTAGTCCATTGTTTTTAAAATCTTAAGAACCTAAATCGATTAACTCTTCAAACTTGTTTTGACAGTATACCCTTTGTTGTCCACTTGTTAGGGTGGTTCA